>QAOA01006734.1:1286116-1370897 GCA_003255065.1 Cercis canadensis
GCGTTTCATGAAGGAAAACGCCCTTCCTTTCGGCGTTTTATCTAGGAAATGCAGTTTCCTTTTTCTGCCATTTCGCCCCTTCCCAAAGCCAATTTTGATATTCAGCGTTTTTATGAAAACACGCAGATGCGTTTTTTAGTTAAAACGCAGTTCAGTTCAGCGTTTTATGTTAGAGACGCTTAGCGTTTTATAACAAAAAAAACTAACCCACTTCGGTAAAATGTTTCAAAACTATCCTATATTCGTAATTATTTTATTAAACAGTATTATTATTGTAAATTTGCCGAGAATAAAGGCTTACTATTATGCTAAAAGTAACCTGAATCACTTTAGATTTGATAAAAACACAATTTTTTTTTTTTTTCCGTTTTCAATATCATTTGAACCCTTCCTGTAGTATAATTTAACGAGAAGATTTATGTTAAAGTTTAATAGACAAAAAATTTATGTAAATTATCAATTAGAATAGAGATTATTGTAATATTAAAATATATGTCAAATCTCACTAAATATAAACTAAAATAAATTTATGTAATTTAAAAAAAAATTACAGTAGAAATAACCAGAGTTGTCCACTCACTCAATAGTCCATAGTGACAGATTGACATGATAACTAATATTTTAAAAATTGGATCGGTAAGTGAACTGTTTTAGAGGATGAGAACTGGTTCAACTGATTGGACCAAACAGTCAGACCAGTGATGTCATAAATATAATATTTAATGTGCCTATTGTATATTTTAAGTTATAATAAATATATTTTTATATAAATTTGTTAATAAAATTAAAGTTAGCCTAGTGACAAATATATTCTCTCTTCCTTAAAAGAAGGGTTCGAATCCTCTTATGACTAATATTTATTCATTATATAATCTAAAAGTGAATAAGTGGATTATAATGCAAATTTATTCATAAAAGAAATATTAATTTGATAGTTCAAGCCTCTCAGGAAGGGGGTTCGAATCCTTTAATAAAATATTTTTAGATTTTTTTAAAAATGATGCAATTTTGAAAAAATAATAAATTTTAGTGAACCGTCAGATTATATAAAATCGGACCGGTTCACCGCTTCATTCTNTGACAAATATATTCTCTCTTCCTTAAAAGAAGGATTCGAATCCTCTTATGACTAATATTTATTCATTATATAATCTAAAAGTGAATAAGTGGATTATAATGCAAATTTATTCACAAAAGAAATATTGATTTGATAGTTCAAGCCTCTCAGGAAGGGGGTTCGAATCCTTTAATAAAATATTTTTAGATTTTTTTAAAAATGATGCAATTTTGAAAAAATAATAAATTTCAGTGAACCGTCAGATTATATAAAATCGGACCGGTTCACCGCTTCATTCCGATTTATCTGCTCTAGTAGTTTAACTCTCTTAACTGAACCAAAATTCAGATCGGCACCAATTAAACTGGTTGAACCACCCGGTCTAATCCGATTTTTAAAACAATGAGGATAACCCTTTTGGCTTTTGTAATTGAACACAAGTTTGCGGAGTTAATATTTAATTTTGTTTTGTTAAAAAGTAGACAAAACATAAATACCCTTTTCAAGATAGTTCTTGTTCTACAAGAAATGAAATGATAACCTCTCTCTTTCATATTTTATGCCAAGGTTGTCCCTTGCGCTGTTTCAAAGCTATTTGGGCATTTCCCTAGTCAAAATCCCTTTCACCTTTTTTTAGTCTAACTCTCCTTTTCCTCTTAAATTTGAAGCAACACAGATTTTTTAGGAACACAGTAAGGTACCCATAAACGGCAAAGGAAGAAGCTATGAGCAATTCTCCGAGACACCCACATCCTTCATTTAAAGATCAAAAGCAGCGAGGATGTGACTATTGTGGAGACTCCACTGCTCTTCTCTATTGTCGAGCTGATTCTGCAAAGCTATGTTTCTCTTGCGATCGAGAAGTTCACTCCACCAACCAGCTTTTCTCAAAGCACACTCGCACTCTCCTTTGTGACGCTTGTGACGCTTCCCCTGCTACAATACTCTGTTCTACAGAAAGCTCTGTTCTCTGCCAGAATTGTGACTGGGAAACGCACAATTTGGCGCTGTCTTCGGTGCATGACCGAAGGCCTCTCGAGGGATTTACTGGGTGCCCTTCTGTAACTGAGTTGTTAACAATTGTTGGGTTCGAAGATTTGGGCAAAAAAGCCTTGCTTTTGACTCATGAAAGCGGTGGTCGTGGCTGTGGCGGTGACGGCGCTGCTGCCGGTTATGGATTTCTGGGGTCTGAGCTTGAAGACTTATCGGATTTGTTGGTGTGGGATGCTCCCGCTGTTGTTAGCCTTGATGATTTGATTGCTTCCACCGGCTCGTCTCATAAATACCAAGCTATGGATGTTCCTTCTCTGCCTAAGGTATATGTTTACTTTTAGTTTTCTTTTCGCCTTGTTTGGTTGCTGAGAAAACAGAAGTAAAGAAAATCAAAACAGGATCTCGGGTCCAAATATATAATTTTTGACTTGCTGAGGTTATTGTTGTTGAATCAGAATCGCAAGGCTGCTTGTGGACGACATAAAGAAGAAATTATTAGTCAGCTTCGTGAACTAGCAAAGTCGGAGCCCGACTTGAATGATGAAGATGTAGATACAGATGCAGATGCTGAGCGCTTGAGCAATATGCATCCATTGGTGCCTGAACAATATGTGCACTCACGAGATTTGGCCACAGGTTTTGAACGTGACATTGAGGCTGATATATGTCCTACTCATGAGGTAAAGCTTCTGTTTCTTTGGTTTCTATCCTTATAATGGGTCCATTTTAGATTTAGACCATTTTCTGTAAACGTTTATCTATGAGCATGTGTCTTTGTAATGAACTGCTTTGATCATTACAATAATCTATCTTGCTTCCTTGTTTCTTTGGCTTAGGTCTTTACATATTCAATCACCAGAATCTATGCTATGGCTTGTTATTCTTGTAACAATGGACTGCTTAGGTCGTTAGATTGCTCTTTTTATGTGTTGAAATTTTCAATCTTGCTTGCTTGATTGTTAATGACATTGCTGCTGTGAATGTAAAACCATAATTGTTTGAATTTCCCACCATGCAGGCAGGTGATTTTCGCAGGCACAACAATAGCAGTGAGACTGCAAATCAAGTTGTTCCTCCTAATACAGCATTAAGAGCTTATTCAGAGGAAGTTCTCGATAAACATTCAATTTCTGCTGTGTACAATGGAGGGCAACCACAAAATTCTTTAAACTGTGAATCTTTATCAACTACACCTAAGGTTGCCCCGTATGAGTTAACGAGCCAAGAAAGAGATTCTGCAATATTACGGTATAAGGAGAAGAAGAAAACAAGAAGGTACTTACTATGGTACCCTTTCCTAGGTATACCAACTACAAATCTGAGGTCATACGTTGTAAGAAAAATCCTTAAAAATACGGATTTAAGACTAATATGAGTTCTGAGTACATAAAATATGTAGGGTCTTGAACCAAGGATCTTGATGATTGGTACTTATAAACTTGTAATTTTGTTAAATTGACATGGTTTACATGGAAAACAACAGATATGACAGGCACATAAGGTATGAATCACGAAAAGTTCGGGCAGAAAGCAGGACAAGAATAAAGGGCCGATTTGCCAAGATTGAGCACTAAAATCAGGTAGGCTGCTATAAAGACATTACAACTTCAATTGTGTGCTTACATCAGATTGATTATAGAACATGTCTGTTTCCAAACTTTATTTTGCAAGTAATATCTCATGAAGTTCTACCTTTCTTATTGATTGATTACAAATTTGCAATGCATCCCAGGAAATCTGTGTTAGTTTACAGACCTCAAGCACATAGAAACATCACATCAGAAATTTTTGCACCTGTTTTAATTGCTTTTCATACTTGATACTTTTGATAACTCAATCTTCCCTTGACTTTTATGGTTGACTTACTCAATTCATTAATATCGTGATGGCAGAGAATCTAAGCTTATGAAGTATATATGATGGACTTAGAGCAGAAAAGACTCGTCATAGTAACTAGTAAAGGGAGGAATTGCCAGATATTGCAGTCTGTAGTTGTTAACAGAAGCGCAGCTTGGATGACATAAATTTCTAACTAAGATTGTGCTAGGTTTTTCTTCCTCTTGCACATTAGGGGCTTCATAAACACTGTAAAGTTGTAGAAAGTCAGTTTCAGATATTTCCACCAGAAATTATAGCGTGTCCTTAGATGTATCAGCCAACAGAAAACTAGAGAGTAGTAAATACACCATGTGGGTGATCTAGAATGAACTTTCGAATGCCTTGGTAATGCCATCGAACAAAAAAAAAAGGATTTTCTTGTAGACTTGAGATGGGGCAATTGCGAGAATATCAGTACTACCCGTTCTTTTTCTTTTCTTTGTTGGGTTGGTGAATGTCAGTAATTAATTGCTTATTAATATGCATATCTAAAGTAGATCAATTCAGATCTGCTACTGAAAGCTAATATGAAGAGTATCAGGAAGATATTGTCATAAATTTAAAGTAGCAACTTTGAGCAATTCTATCTTGCGCAATCTATGTACATCAAATTTAAGCAGATTGAAAGTAAAAGGTTCAATTTTAAGGGCGCCGTTTAAAGACCATAAGAGCTATAAGAGCAAGGTTAGAATCAATACCAAATTCTGAGAGTGCCATGGGGACTGCCAAAAGAGTGTCATCTAGCTGTTCGGTCATTTTATCAAGCATCTTGTAGGCATCAGGTGCTGCTATGGAAAAACCAAGTGGTCTGACCATCAAGCTCATCCACCATGCCTCTCCCGAATCCCCTCTGCATCCAGGGAAAGGCAATCTCATATTCTCATCCGAAGAGATCTCAAGCAAACCAAGCAACGTGCCTATTACCTTTTAAACACTCTAGAAACAAGGCGATTTAATCTCAAAACAGTGCTTCCAATCATGGATGTTCAACCAACCTCTACATTCACGGCGCAAGTAGGGACTGGCACATTCCGGAATCAAAATCCACCGTACATATTGTACCATTTGCTCTTCGATACTGGAAGCGAGCTTATTTGGACTCATGTGAAGATTGCAGGAGTCCTGGCCGGTGGCCACCACTGCTTCAATCGGATTCAACCTGTTTTCCCAAACAGCCAATCTTCCAGTTTTCGCCCTGTTCCCTGTTCTCAGCAACACCCCCACCCTTGTAATGGCACTGGGACCTATCATCTCAGTTATGGAGATGACTCTGGAATTATTGGACATGAAGCCTTCACTTTTGCTTCCAACACTGGCCATCGAGAGGCTGTGCGTTTGCTTTTTGGGTGTGGACAGGACCAGAGATTTTGGCGATACCCAACCAGAAACAGAGTAGCTGGGGTACTGGGCATGGCATTCCATGGCTATTCCCTCATGACCCAACTCAGGTCTCAAACCAATGGTAGATTCTCTTACTGCATCCCATCGCCTGATCAAAATGGAAACTTTCCTAGTACTTTTTTGCGATTTTATAATACCCATAAACCTAGGAATGCAAACCACTAATATATTACGTTACGATGACCAAGTTTTATTATATCTCAACATGCTTGACCCGAGTCTGGGAAATCATAGACTCGGAATTCCGCATAATGTTTTTGCTAGAAGAAACGATACTGGGAGCAAGAGTGGGTTCGTAATTGACTCAGGCTCCACCTATTCATCCATTGTTGATTCTGCTTTTGAAATATTGAAAAGTGCGTTTCTAGATCACTTGAGGGATTCTGAATTCACCATCATTGGACAGTTTATTTGGTATGCACCTTTGCTTCCATACACCACACTGGGTTGGATATGACCCACAATCGCTTTTCATATGCAAGATGCGGATCTTCAACTTAATCCCCGGAAATTTTATGTTATGGGTACCTTAGCATCTAATGGCTACTTTTGCTTCCCCATTTTGCGCTCTCAAAACAATCTAAGCTTTTTAGGAGCAGTACAGCAAGCTGATCATCGTTTCATATTTGACATTCAACATAATAAACTGCACTTTGCTCCTGTTAACTGTGCAGAAAATTCATGAGATCAGTCTCTCAAATGTGCTTGTTTGTTAATTACATGATAAAATATAATCTTAGCAANTTAATTACATGATAAAATATAATATTAGCAAAAATTAATACTATGATATAATTATAATTTATAATTTTATACCTGACACAAGAGTTTTGTCTCTCTCTCTTTGGACCAGAAGACTAAACCTTTTTTTTTCAGTGAAAATTGACCATATCTTGAAACAAAAGAATTAAATGATTTGAGAATATCCTATGTTTTGATACTGTATCTTGCATTAGTCATGCAATTAAACATTAGATACAATTTAAGTAGTTTGTGAAAAATTAAGAAATCAAATCTATATGCTATTATGTTTCCTATACAATTTCAAGCGATAACAGTTGGCAGACCACTATCCTATTTGGACTGAATTGATTCAAGTCCCAGCAACTCCTTGTAGAAGACATTGGGAAGCATGCAAATCTCTTGCTCTTTCAACAAGTGTTCTTGATTCTTTATCAACTCTGCCGCAAAAGATTGGACCCAACTCTCTGATTGTGTTTTTGTTTGTTGAATATCTTTCTTATTCTCCACAATTTCAGACAGAGGACAATCGTTGGCCTACAAGCAAGTATGAAGACAAAATATATTAGGAGTCATAAGAAAATTAATGCTAATGGTAAAAACTATAAAGATAGATATGAGGATATTTAAAGGAATCATGAACTAAAACTGTTTAAATCGTCGTCCTCGAAGCATGTTGATTCAGCAATTATCTCCCCCACTTACAGATAGAGTGTTAGTTGCAAGTCCAAGAGCCATGTTCTTTTCTTTTCTCTGCTTCCTTGTTTGTTGATTACCTTTCTCATTCTTTCGAAATCTACATAAAGCATAATTAACATTAACCTGCAAACAAGGAGAAAAAAAAGGGAGCAATATGATTTTGGTAATTTATACAAATCAAACATTAGCCTAAAATCAATAAAATAAATTATAAGAAAAAAAACTTACAGATTGATTTGCGAGTAAATCTTTACTAATAGTATATTCATGCAATATCCAACTACCATCATGAATGGTGCCACTCTTCTCAAAACGAAATCTTTTTTTGTGGCCAATACATATGTTTGTTTGTTTTTTCATTATTCCTCTAGCTTTATCCTCACCCTCCCAACAACCGGAGCCAATTGCACGTAGTAAGCGTGTGCTTTTGAGAGACTTCTTCTTGAGTGTTGTGAAGAAGTAGAGGTCTTTTCCAGCGTTTGAACTATTGTTTTTGAATTGTTCCCATATTTCCCATGGGTTTTTGTCACCGTATAAATCGTACTCAAGTACCACATCATTATCATTAGATAAAGGTTTCCCATTGATCTTTTTGTCAAGCAAAGACAGTATATCCTCATCGCTGGGTTTAAACCCATAGCTTGAGGATGGATTGAAAGCCATCAACGAGAAACCATTAAAAATTTGCAGAGAAAAAGTAGCAACAGTAGACAAACACAAACACAATATCAGTTGCAGGCTTGGTATGCATAAGGCGGCCAAGGTTGGGGGAGAGACTAGACAAGAAATAGGAAAAGCCTCAAATATTTATTATCACTCGTAATGCTTTCCTAATTGATTTAGGAGGCAAAATTAATATTCGTGTGCACAACACATTGGTTTCCAATAGGAAACAAACTAGTTATTGTTTTTTTTTTACAAACAGAAAAAGGAAACTACACACAGAAGGGAATAGAACAAAGTAATTATTGGTTAAATCAAAGATGTGTGAACTTTAACTGAATGGAGATATATATTCATTAGGAATTTTTTTAAAAAAAAATAGAGATATATCTTATCTGATTATGTTGTTTATATTATTTATAAGGAAACAGATCAAATTACAAATAAACAATTAAGTTTGTTCCTTCCATTGCTCCTATTATTACTATTTGGGTCATAATAAGAATGTTATCGATTCGAATAATTCTTCTGCTGCCTATCCCTATGACTTAAGTTTGATCAGTTTAAAAGGCTATGCAAATTTGAACATGATAAAAATTTGCAGCTGCAATTCATTTCCATAACACCATCTTAATTATTGCCAAAAAAAATTGGTCAAATATTTCGCACTAGTTACAATCATACACATCAATCTAGCTACTTTCAAATGTGGGGATTTTAATTTATGGATTTTTCAGACAAAAAAATGAATTTTGAGTATTGAGTGGAGTTTCCTGTCATAGTTATGTTTTGATTATATTATTGAGGATTCTATGATATACTATATAGGTATGTCATATCACATAAACGTAACAAGCATATATAATTTTTATATTTTATTAAATATAAAATATAATTTATCTTATTTTCTCAAATAAACTTACAAACAGTTAATTTATATATATATCATTTACACATTAATTATTTTTTATGTGGTATGATATACTAGATAAATACTAAAAATATATATAAATAAATAAAAAAAACCTCTTTATATTATTTATAAGAAAACAAATCAAAATCTCTATCATAATACTATTCTTTTTATGTATCCGACCCGGCCCCAAAAAAATAGGCAACAAAAAAAATTACGTTCTCAATTGAGTTGAATTTTACGTGACTAGAATATATATATCCTTCACAAAGTAAAGCATAACAATGAGGAACAACTGTTGCGACGTCTCAACTTTATTTTCTTTTGAATATATATATATATTGCTTCCGATTTTTAACAAGCTCATATGACCTGATCGATCATTTAAAAAATGAAAAGTAATTTATATTTTTATATTTTTGACCTTCTGACTTTTAGGTGCGATCACATCCTCATAATCTACTAGCTAGGAAATATTTGCTTTTGGATACAGAGGGAGTTGACATGGTTTTTTTTTTTTTTTTTTTTTTTGTTNTTTTTTTTTTTTTTTTTTTCTTTGGATGATAATGCTTTTGCTACTTTGACCTTGTTTGAAGGTGAGGTGTGACTTCAACATACATTCAGAAACAAAGTAGCAACTGTTCATTAATACGTTGACCTACCAACTGTTCACAAATTTACTACAAAGGAAAGCTTGTACTAGCCTTACCAATAAATAGCACTTTATACATGTGCTTGACTGACGTTTTCAACCGTTTAATTAAGCCAAACAATTCTTATCAAAAAACAAAACAAAAAATTAAGCCAAACAATTACGAAGAGCACAAGGTCGTCGTCAATAGTTGAAACTATTTTAATTAAACTTCCTTGACTTGTTATGGAGTTTGAAGATAGAGAGCAGCACCAGCAAAAGAAAAACCGTGGAGCCAAGCAGAGAGAGGACTAGTGCAGTGGTCATGTGGCGACAATAGGCATCAAACACATCGCAAACCTTCATCCATTGTACATGTGAGTTCCCATTCCTTCCAATAATTCCAACAGCAGCAGCGGCTCCATTCGCCGAGAACAGCAGTGCCATTATCACTAGGTCTAGTGTGCTTAGCAGTAGCACCAATAATGGGACTCTATTTCCACTACTGCTTCTTCCCTTGGCCGAGATGACCAAAGAAGCAGCTGCATACGAGCATGCTATAGCATTTGACACCAAAAGATACCTAATAATTAACCCACAAGCAAATATAAAAATTTATAAATCATTGCCTCGTGTACAAGTTAATATATATTAATGAAGCACATATCTTAAAGGTATTTTTATCTTTTGGGCTCAAAACATATATGCATGGAGTAGATGTACGTTAGAATAGAAAGACTATGGATTTTATTTGCATCAAAATAAATGGATGATTTAGAAAAGAGTGAGAAAGCAAGCTTACACAAAAGCAGACATGTATTCCCACTTAGCAGTTGCTTTGAATTGAATGCCGGCAATAAGGGGAATGGTCTGAGTCTCCTTATCAACACCAACAATGATGGTTGCAACCAGAGTGAGTGCTAGCCCCAGAAACCGCAGCATCTCATCGTAAGGCCTAACCCTGGTTGAGCTCTCCACAACCTTCACATCGCTCTGCACTACTCCATCCACGTTCCCCATTTTCTTGCTCAAGTACTGCAAGATATTAGAAGAGAGTGTTCGTGAGTGTGAGAAAGAGAGAGAGGTCTAATTTAACAATGGAAAAGAGGAGGTTAGGCAGAGTGAGTTTAAGAGAGCATATAAGAAAGGCAAAGGATAAATGGCTGAGGTAGGAAAAGCAGCGTGGGGAGGCAGATGTAAATTTAAGGATGAGAAGGTGAATGAATGAATGAATGATACTAGAGAGAAGGTGGGGAAGTTGAAGCTGCATTCAAGGCAACTCGTACGGTGAGTCACTCAATGCTCTGCCTCCAAATGGACAAAAGTTGCCGTGAATTTGAATCTAGCATCGTGGCATGTTGTGAAAATTTTGTAAATGATAGAAAACAATTAACTTAAATGGATAAATTAATTTCACTTATTTATATTTAAGAATCTGTTATCTGGTTAGTTGGTTCACTCAATTTTTCGGAGTCTTCAAATTAAGAGGACCGTATCTGTGCACGCAAAGTAATATAATTACTCATCATTGTCAGCGGTTCTCATAAAACTCCTCCTACGTAAACTGAACAATGATCGTGAATTTGAACATCTCTAGAATGTTTAGACGCAAACAAGCTCATGAATCATGATAGTGTAACGAACATTACTCTTTAATTTTTATAGGAAAAAAAAAAAAAAAAACAGACAATGCCAAGCCAAAAGCTTAGAACATATACAAATTAATTGATGTTTCTTGTACCTGCTCAATTTCCAGCAAGCAAGATGGTCCTAAGAAAGGGACAACCAAAGTCCAAGATGGTCCTCACTAATTCAAGAATATAACAGCAGGCCCATTCAGAGAAAAAAAACAAAACAGCAAGCCCAGACTCACTCTCTGCAATACCTAAACTGTATTAGGCCTAGCCCTCGTCGCAACACCTATTTCGTTATTTGTAATAATCACTCTATTAGAGGTTTTCTTCTTCTTTTTCTCTTCTATTGTTAAAATCTGACGCTACTGCAACTGTTTCTACTTTCTAATGGCTACCTTTATTTGATGATACTCCTACTATTGTGATTAGACACTAATGATTTTGGAACTCGTTTTTCACAAATCCTAATTATTCTGTTTCAGAATAAAAGGGGCCGCCACCAACGTTCACAAATCCCATGTGCTCATTGCACATTTTATTCATGTATCTCTAATCACAGTCGCAAAAGAAAATTAATTCTTCAAGTTAAATGATTAATATTCTTCAAACCTTTTTATAGTCATGTTTGGCAGTTAAAGTGAAAACGTAAATCTTTTCATTTTTGTATTTTAGTGAAAAATTGTCTTTTTTTTTTTTTTTTTTTCTTCAGGAAACAGGTGGATGCTGTTTTTATTTTCTTTTTTTGTACTCATTATTTTGGTTTTGGCATAATGTATTAATGTGTTACAACTGGACCTCGCAAGGAAGAAGATGCAAATCTCTTTTTTTTTTTTTTTTTTTAAAATGACTGTGTTTTACTAGATAAAATAGGAGTATTTTTTTAAAAAAATGCTAAGATTCTTAAAAAAAATTGTATTTAAACTAAACATGTGGATAAAAAATACTAAAAATTATATTTTTATGAATGGTTAAGGTCAATCAAATTCATTTGTAACATTCATGGAAATCATTATTCCTAGAAATCATTATTTCTTAAGGTACACAATTCATAGCCCGTCATAAATCTCAATTTGTTTTATTAAGTGATAATTAATAAAAAGAAGTTGCAATTATATAGATTTCTATTAAGACAGTTGCCGTTTGAAAGATATGCACAATTTTCTTAGGGTCGTCCACGACTAATTATTAAAAAAATTAGGCTGCGAACAAAAATTTGAAAAACAAATGTCAAAAAATACAGTATGTAACATGCAGCATGAAATGATTGAAAATAGATTTGAAACCGAGTTTTCTAAAAGCAGTCAAAATAATGTCAACACAAATTAAAGTTCATTAGCTACCTTTCAATTCAGTGAAAGCGACATTTCCAAAAGGTACAATTAAACCTATTCATAATTAAATTCAGGCATAAATTGAAAAAAAAAATTTATTATCAATTTTATTCAGTAAAACCATGATGTGTAACCTTGTAAATTCCTATTAATAGATTTTTAAATTTTACAGCCAAAATTAATCATATAAATCTTAAAAGGACTTCAAAGCAAAAAAATACAAGAGCTTTTTATTTTCTGTAAGGAAAAAAAAAAATAGATTTTGAAGGGAATGAGAGGCAAGAAAGTAAAAAAGCAACAAATAATGTGGTGAGAATTTATTCTTTGTGAATTAATCAGCAATAAGATCATTACTCCACTACTTGCCAATTTCAGTTTTATGCTATGCCGCGAATGAGTGAATAATGGAAGTTAGGCACCCTGGTTTGAATTAAGCAAAACTGGATCAAGTCTTTCAAAAACCATCGTGGGAAACTTTGCCCATGGAATTAGCACTTTTTTTTTTCTTTTTTTTAAAATTTCACATTTTAATTCGTCAACTAAATTACTTGCACGAGCGCATTATTAATATTCCCAGGTTATATGGATTGATTGATTAAGAAAAGGGTTGAAAGCAAGAAAAAGGAGCCAAAAAAAAAAACANNNNAAAAAAAAAACAATTAAGTGATGATGAGATATATATATATATAAGAGCAGTTCGTTCTTTTCCTTATTATAGTAAGATGAAGATGACAACAAAACTAAATTTTGGAAAACAATATTGTGGCTGGCAACGGGTTTGGTTGCTAGTTAGTGATTGAGAAGCTTCAAGGAGAAAAGTGGGTTGAGGTGACTAATAACATTTGAGAAGGTGAAAGACAAATATATGGGCGTAAGCAAAGTGTGCTTTATTCCACCTTCTCCGCGACCCTTTTTTCCTTTCTATGTGTATATATATACACACTTGCTCTTCCCATGAAGAATCACCAAGCTAGCTCCTCTTGTGCCATCTCGATCTCCCCTACCCACAAAGCTTCATTTAATTTGATAATTATTATACCAAAGATGGCAACTTTCTCCCATGAGCACTTGGCTTTCTTCTTTGGCTTTCTTGGTACTTGGATTTCATTGGCTATGTTTGATCTTGTGTTCTTTAATTATATACATGATCGTCTCTGCTTAATTATTTTAGTTTCTCTGTTTCTTATTTTTGCAGGCAACTTCATCAGCTTTATGGTATATTTTGCTCCATTGTAATCTCTCTTTCTCTATCTCTCTCTATCTTATACTAGAATCAATTTTGTGCGTTTAAGCATGGAAGCACGTTAATTATCTGACATATATAATATTGTCATGTTTTGTTGTAGGATGACGTTTTATGAGATCTACCGAAGAGGATCAACCGCTAATTTCCATGCCATTCCCTACGCTGTAGCGCTTTTCAGCGCTACGCTGATGCTTTACTATGCCCATTTGAAGGGAAATGAAATGATGCTCCTCACCATTAATGCCTTTGGTTGTGGGATAGAAACAATCTATCTCATAGCCTTCTTCATTTATGCTAATGCCAAAGCCAGGGTATACTTTAGTCTCCCTCTCTCTCTTATCACTGATCTGCCTTAATTAACTGTCTTCAATTCAAATATATTCATACGTGTGTTAATTTATGATCAATTAATTATCATTAAAATGAACATGCAGAGGAAAACAGCTCAGCTGGTGATAGTGTTCAATGTGGCGGTATATGGACTCATAATACTCTCCACATCTCTAGTTTCACCGGCATCGCATCGTTTGAAGGTGGTAGGGTGGATCTGTGCTGCCGTTTCGGTGTGTGTGTTTGCGGCTCCACTCAGCATCATGGTAATAAAACCCAACCCTTCTCAAACCTCAAATCAAATCAAAACCTATATTTCATCTCTTAATTTGTCCATACTCATATATCATCTACACTGATTGCTTCTAACATTTTTTTCACATAATTTTATTTATTTATTTTTACAGAGACATGTGATAAGGACAAAGAGTGTAGAGTTCATGCCGTTCCCTTTATCCGTCTGCTTGACTCTCTCTGCCATCTTTTGGTTCTGCTATGGCTTCTTTACTAAAGACCTTTTCGTTGCCGTAAGTAGCAGCTGCTATAAAATATATGATCCGAGTTATTCATTTTGATGAACCTATATATATATATATGATATCTAATATTGATCTGATCTTGGTTTTGGGTTTGGATTTCAATGGTGCAGATGCCAAACACGCTAGGGTTTCTCTTCGGTACTGCACAGATCGTGTTGTACTTTATATACAGGAATGCAAGGAGAGATGAAGAGAACACGAGAGAAATGCAGAATAACGTGGTGAATGCCGCAAGTGAATCATTAGCTGAAAACATCTACATGGTATCAGGAGGCATAGTTGGATACATTAACAATAGAGCTGTAGAGGAGCATGAACAGGCAGAAAACGGCAACGATAACTTGCAGCAGCAGGAAAACGCAAACCCCAACGCCTGGAAAAACACAGAACCACACCACGTCCAAAATGAAAACCACTTCGTTAAACATCTCATCACTGTTGCACCTGCAAATGAGGTGGTAGTGGAAATGCCCACTGTGGGGAACGATGAGAGCACAAGCGTTGAGGAGGCTGCACCTGCACCCATGCAGCCCAGCGTTGACAATATCTGAGTTCCATTGCCTTCAAAGGAATTGTGTTGTACTTCTAAGTCCTGTGTGTGTGATTTTTGCAGCTTTAGTTTTAGTGGGAGTGGATCACACATTTTGATGTTATTCTTGTTCACACATATATATAATGTAATCAGTTTCTAATAAAGTAATCAATAAAAGTTTATTTATTTAATTTAAAAAAAAAATGGGCCATGTCTCTCATATATATACATTATAGATAATCTCATTCATGGACATTGAATTCGTAATAAAACCAACTCACTATTCGGGAAACTTCAGAAAAGAGAAAGTTCCATTTCTCAAATATATTAATTTGGATTAATTTTCCATATGAGAGAGTTTTGAAGGTGGGAAGCATATATAATTATATATATATATATATATGGAGCTCAAATATAGTGACAGTTACTGATGTGATAAAAGCAGAGAATCTTGGGTTTTACATGCAAGCTAGGACAGAAAGGAGGTGAGGAAATAATGGGCTGGCAAAGGCATCGAAGCGGTGGTCCAGCGAGAGGGCTTTGGCACTCGCGAAACTAAACTTGACAACAAAAGAGAGCAAAAGACAATAATGTAGAAACTCGTAACCCCTCTGCTTTCGTGGTCTTGCTTTCCTATTTTCAGCCGTAAAGTAAAACTGAAATTGTCCAAATAGAGTGAGATATGCATGAAGTGAGTGACACTAGTCTCGCTTCAAAAAGGAAAAGTCAATTAATTAATGCCATGGATTCAGCCATATGATATCAACGACAACGTGCATGCCTCTCTTGACCCTTTAACTCACCAAAAATGTGCAACATACTGCTTTGTTTCATACTTGATACAATATATTAACTTTCCAGCAAGCTCATTATCAAATTAATGATATATATGATACTCAGAGTCACAAGTCAAAAGGCCCTTTCCAAAATTGTACAAGATTATAGTTGATTTTCTGTCACTGTAAAAACTATAAAATTGACCCATGTAATTAACTCTTAAATAACTTTCTCTTAGCTAGTGCAAATTTATCTTTTACAAAGATGAGGTGTCAATGGCAATTCCTTAATTCAGGCCTACAAAACCATGACACCACGTTTCTATTTATATCCTTTGCTCATACCCCATGAAGTGTCATCTAAAAGCCTTGAATATATTAAGACGAGTTTCCAAGTCAATTAGCCAAAACGTGAAATAGGAGGAAATTTTCAACTAAACGTTCTATGTTTAATATTTTCCCGATCTCTAATTAATGTATATACTCAATAAAAATTAAGGATAAAGGATCTTTTTTCGGAACAAAAATAATTCTATTTTTTTATGAATTAAAAAATAATTCGTTGATACGAGACATAAGATCCCATATATATACATTTTCCATACAATAAAAGGAATGTAAATTAATATCCTCTTTTGGTGAGCGAATGAAAATTAATATCTATATACTGCATCTTTTGTTATATTCTTTCGACAAGTTATGAATTGCCAAAATATATATAGAATATATGTTCATTTACTGATCAATTATTTGAGTGCTGGTATTTCAAATTACATATGCTTATACTTATTTTCAAATTTATAATTAAATAATTCAGTAAATCTATGCATGTATATATTGTGAATATAGATATGGCTAACTCAAGTGGTTGGGGGTTGAAATTTGGTAGAGGTCTTAGATTTAATGCCTAAAATACAAAATAAAAATAAAAAAAATGGAAGCGTTATCTAAATTAAAAAATCTAAACTTTTTAATTTTTTTTAACTAAATTACATATAAAAAATATGCAAAATGCAGATACCTTATAGATTTTAACATTAAGATAAATTTTATATGGGTTAGATTTCAATAAGTTCCCATGACATTCCCCACTAATAATAGCGTATCTTCCAAACTTGATGTGATTAACTAAACTTTCTTATAGGTTTAATCCGTAAAAGGTTTTGTTTGCTTTTAAATTGAAGGAAAAATGTCACCTTATCGAGGTTTAACTTTTAAATATTTCTTTGACATAAATATTGAATTATTTAAATCCTTCATCACTAAATCACAGTACGACACCCAGTGATTTATTTGTTAATTATTTTTATTTATTTTTTTTCAACCATAAATTACTGGATTTGAGGGTATAACTTTTTTTTAATTTAAAGTTTTTTCTTGGATCTGATTTCATCTCGGGTCCTTTTTTGGGCTAAAATTTTGCCTCTCTGGTCATAAATGTAGGTTGCGCAGGTGTGAGAGCCCATAGAGAGTAGGCTCAGATACTCATCTTGCTGGGCCTGGCCCATTACGAGAAACAACAAATCCATGTCCGAAAGCCCGAAAAGTTTTCGGCGAAACCAAACACACACACACAAAAAAACACAGGATTTTCTTCTCCGCCAGACACCGACATTACAGTGCGAATTAGGGCTTGCTATTTTTCCCCAATTGCTCCAAAACTAGACTCCTTGTTTGCCCTAACGGTTAAGTTGTCCACCATTTCCTTTACGAAATTGGCTATTGAAAAATGAAGAGTCGGGGTGCGAAGAATGAGAAGAAGAGTGATGATAACTTGAATAAATCAGAACCGATCAGTATAGCGAAGAAAAAGATGAAGAAGAGCAAGAACATGCTCCACCAATTCGCCAATCCGAAATCCAAGAACGATCACTATAACCCAGCACTCATAAGTATGTAACTTTTCTCTTTTAATCCTTTTTTATTGCATTAGTTGCGGCATTTAATTCTTGGATTTCCTGTGCCTTACTCAATGCTTTCGATTTCTTCCTGTTCTTATGTGATTGTTCAATAGAATGATTTGGTGGGTGGGAATTCAATTATATATATATAGTATACGATTCGGTTTCTTTTTCAATTTCCAACTACTAATTTGGTCCAGAGCTGAGGAATGAACTGTTAGTTTAGATGTTCAATAACATGAATGCTACTTTATCTTTGTAGAGCGAGCACTGCTAATAGACCATTACAGTTTCCCCTTATCGCTCGGAGCTTATTCATGTGCTTTTGTTAATATAGTTGAATTGGTGGTCACAATGAATATTGGAAACAATCATTCTTGTACTTCCTAGTAATATCTAGAATTGACTTCTCTGGTTGCTACATTCATGTCCTTTTTAAGGCATGGTGTTTACTGTCTTGATAAAGTTGAAGATTAAGCATCTGAACCACTCTTCTAATTCTGATCATCTTCTTATCTCTTGGGAAAATTGGTTTGAGCATATGGATGTTGCCATATTTAGCTTATATTCCGTTGTTAGTGCACCTTCTTCATGGGCATGTTCTTGTCTCTTTTCTTCAGAGAAGCAAAGGGAGTTCTATAAGAATGCTAAGAGCGTGAAAAAGTTTAAGAAGTTTTTAAAGCAGCAAAATCAGCAAGACGATCTCTCCTCAGCCTCGAGATTGATGGAGGTTTGATATCATAATTAATTAGCTGTTGGCAGTGACATTTTTATCTGAATATAGGTCAATACCAGGTTTATGAGTTGCATCTCTTACTGATTAGGATAAAATTGCTAAACTAGTACCACTGCTTCTTGAATTCATTGACCATTGTGTATGCCCTCCAGCAATTAGTTTGTTATATTATTTCTTGATAAGATTTTGATTTTAAATGGTTTTGAAAGCAAAGGCTGATATTTCAGCTTTGGATTATTGATCTATCTGATGTTCTCTATGCCATGTTGATGATTGGCATTATGCTTGATTTTAGTTACTTGCGCTCTCATGCCAATTCAAAAATTTGTTCATTCATTTCCCTTTTTGTTGGCTGTTGCAGAGTGAGAATGAACCTGAAGATAACAAGGATATGAATAAGAAGAGGATAAAGAGGAATGGTGCCTTTAGTTTGGAAGAATTGTACAAGAAGAAGCATGAAGAAAAAGAGAAAGAAAGGATGGAGAGGGAGGCAGCTATTAGGGCAAAGAAGGAAGAAAGAGAAAAATCTGAAGCTCGGAGAAAAGCCATGCGAGAGAAAATGCTTAAGAAGACACGAACAGGGCAGCCTGTTATGAAATACAGGATAGAGCATCTTTTGGAGACTATTCAAGGTTCATCTAAAAACTCAGCTGACAAGAAATCCTAATTCTTCAAAAGTAGAGAGACAAAAGAAAAACGGGGGCGCATTGCAGTCATCTCTGGATTGTAAAATGCTTGTTAACTCAGTTGAGAATATCGTTATGCCTGAATGTATCAGCATGGTGATGGTTTTTTTACTTAGAACATGACTCATAAATTCTGCACCGTAGCATTAGTATGACTGTTAAGAAGGAACCACGTATTGGTTGAATGTGGATCATACCATATTGGTTGCATAATGTTCAGTGTTATCCATTACAATTTTGTTTAGACAGTAAATTACGAACTTGATCAGTGTCGAAAGCAAAGAGTACACAAACTGGCTGGTTGGATGGATACTTTTAAGGAAACTACAAATTTTTTTTTTTTTCTGTTGTTAGTATTGGCCATTTCAACGACAGTGAAGATGAATATTTTGAAGTTGCATAGGAGGACAACAGGAGAATTTTTAAATTTTTTCTAAAATTGATCAGTTACAGTTCTCCAATTTTGCGGAGAGGGGACAAAAGTAAAATCAATGAAGGTTGTAGACACAATTAACATTAGCGACAGTGACGCCGGTAGAGGCTTTATCCCATTGAACGCGGTCGTTGCTAGTTGCAAAGACGCTATTGGTAATCTTGACCAAATGGTTACTCTGAACATCTACTCCAACGGTTAAGGGACTGTTTGCAGGAGCCGTTAATTTGAGGTGGGATGCTTGAAAGTTGTTGCAGTGAAAAAGCCCAATGTGGCTCTGTCTGCTGTTTAAGGAAGTAATCTCACTCACAATTGCATTATTCATCATATGAATTACAATATACCTAAAATTTTCAATGTTGTGAAGTTGATTTATTTCTATCTTTTATTTCTTAAATTCAATTCTCACACGTAAAAAAAAATAAAAAAAATAATAAAATTAGAAAGATAGGAAACACAAACTCTTTCTTTCTAGCTATTTTTGGGTAACGACGTGAAGTCTAACGTGAACAAATACAATAAATGAGCTGTTTTCCAGCTTTATTGTTTCAAATCATTTATTAAATGACACCATGGAATTCTAGTAAAAAAAATCATTTTTACCTAATAAACTTCATTGGAATGGAAAGAAGGTAAAAGGGATATTGCAATTTGCAAGCACTGTACTGTAACATTCAAGAAAGAGGTTATACACTAAAATCACATAAGCTAAGCAAAGCAGAAAAATGAAGATTAAGATGATAATTGATGATACACACAATAGAAAGACAAGGAAGGAGAGTTTAGATTTACTGATGGGCAGAATTAAGATGTTAAGTGCATCGATAAACAGTGACACGATTCCGGCGTGGAGATGAGAAACAGATGAGCATCAGAAGGAGAGCTATAAGCAGCGCCATCAGAAGCCCACTCAGATCAGTATTTCTTCCTCCATTTACTTCAGAGCAAATAAGCTTCCCCATACCCAAAATACCTTCACTCCTCTGTACTGTGTAAATTTTGGTGATGAAGGAAATGCCGCATATATTCACCTCCTATTTATCTCCTTCAATTTATGATTTGAAGTCAAGATTAGTTCCATTAAAGTCCATTTGGAATAGCGTGTGACAGTCAATGTGCGTGTTTCGTGGATTAACGTATTACTTGGTGCATATACATGTGGAATGTTGGATTTCTAATCATGCTTCTTTTAGAGAAAAAAAAAATATTTTGCTAATTTCTGACCAATAAGTAAAAAAGTTTCTCATTCCACCGACATTTATCTAAATTCCTATCTCTAACCTAATCACTTTGCTAAAACTTTCGGTACAAAATTCAAATTACCCATGATCCTAAATACCTTTTATTGAAAGTTTCAATTAAGTTTTTATGACGCCCATTTAGTGCTTTTAATCAGAAATTATACTCATCCAAACTGGGCAGTAAACTCACTTTTTACCGAAAGTTTATATTTTTATTTTGACCTATAGCTACTTGGACGCGTTAATATTTTCTTACAAAGTGGGTGTGTCCCCGTATTGAAATGACGCCCTTCAATTATAGGGTTCAAGGAATGGAATAACTCAAATAGGCACCATAAAATCTCTGCTTAATATGAAATTCTTGACAGAAAATTTCTAAAATACAGGAAAACACATGTTTATGTGGTATTTGCTGTAAAGTTTACACTCGAATAAAGCCACAAAAGGGTAAGCAAAAAATAGGAATGAAGATTATTGATACACATAAGCACAAGAAAGAAGAATTAAAAGATGGATTGGATCAGAAGCAGAGGCAGAGGCAGAGGTAGTACTAGCAACAAGCGATTTGTGAAAAGTGTCAAGGCCATCGATGCATAGCCACAAGAGAGCGTCTTGGAGATGAAGTGCAGATGACGAGGAGAGTGAGAGCTATAACAAGTGCCATCAGAAATCCCATGAAATCAATCTCTCCTCCACATAGTAGAGAGCAAATAGGATTCCCCATTATGTCTCTGTCTTTGTCTTGCCTGCGTAGACCCTTCTCTGCCAAAATAATTGAGGGGAACAATGAAGAAGCACATTTTATTTTAAATTTCTGTTAGTATTCATCTAGCTTAATTTATAATCATTTTTTAAAAAGTCATAAATGGGTTCTACCAACCTCCTCCATTATAACAAAGTCTAAGTCTATTTAGAAAACTACACAATGAACTGTCATGAAACTTCTCGATGCTTACTCTTCCAATGTTGTCATTTGCCACGATGTTGACTGACCAATGACGACAGAGGTAAAGGCAAGGCGCATGATCTGATCATCTCTGCGTAAGTGGTATCTATTTGACCCTTTTACTAATTACACACACACAAAAAAGAAAAAAAAATAAAAATGACCCACCTACTGATTTCTGTTTTTTTTTGTTACCCCAGAAGAAATACTAATTTCTATTTATCAAGTAGCCCTCATTGCAAAATTATTCTCTAGTCCGTTGACTTACGGTGTAATTTTGAATCAGAATTTCTGTTTGTGTCCTACAGGAGCTGAGAGTAGAATCTTGATGATATGGGATGACACTGAAGAGCATAGATCGAAGATGCTTGAGAGC
Source organism: Cercis canadensis (assembly GCA_003255065.1). Taxonomy (NCBI): domain Eukaryota; kingdom Viridiplantae; phylum Streptophyta; class Magnoliopsida; order Fabales; family Fabaceae; genus Cercis; species Cercis canadensis. Next base: position 1,307,800 of record QAOA01006734.1, read on the forward strand.
TCAAGAAAAGCGAGGAAGCAGCCATGATGATGCACTATTCAGAATCATTTTGGCTCTGCGTAATTGGAATTTCACCATGTTGATGCCAAACTAACACTTCGCAATTGTTGACCCTTTAATCATACAGCATCAAATTGCTCTACTCTAATATTATAATAATAATAATAATACTAATGATAATAATAATGGGTCTGCGAAACAACAGTAAAATCAGATATATATCAAAACAGTGCTGCAAATCAGAGTGATGTTAATCATCAAAGGAACATAGTAATAAGGGAATAAAAATGATGATGAATTGATGATCATGAAAACGTGCGGCCATCATTAACCAATGAAACGAGCCTGAACCTCTTTTTACCGCCTATATCTTACCCCTCTCAATTCTCCCTCCCCCACTATCTTTCTTTCTTCATTGATTGGATAACTTTGGTGGGGGTATCCCTGCAATGTAATGCTTGGCTTGCCCACTTGTCCTAATATCCTTTTCTAGTTTTTCTCTTTAGTCTCATTCGTATTTCAGAGAAAGAAAATAGAATAAAACTTTTTTTGTAGTCTTTAAAAAATGTAGTCATTGATAAATTTGTTCTCTAAAAATTTTTGATGACGAATTAGTCTTTGAATTATTATTTTGCTGACAAATTAGTCCTCCGGTAAACAAGATTAGTGAAAAGAAAATGAGGACTTGAATGAAAAAAAGAGGGCTTAAACATAGCTAGGCAAGATTCGTGAAAAAAATTTAAGAAATGAGTCTGCAGGGATCCAAAATTGGACTCCTTTTTTCATTAAAGTATCAGATGACTAATTTGTCAGACAAAATAATAATTTAATGACTAATTTATCACTAAAAATTTTTAAAAGATAAATTTATCAATATTTTTTAAGAACTAAAAAAAATTTATTCAAAAAAATATAATTGTGGTGTTAGAGTTGATGAAACAAGCTTTTTCGACTGTGGTAGCTGTTGGGTTAGAGAGGAGTGTTTCTTTGATTACTGGGTCAATACTAGTACTAGTCACTNTAATAATTTAATGATTAATTTATCACTAAAAATTTTTAGAAGATAAATTTATCAATATTTTTCAAGAACTAAAAAAAATTTATTCAAAAAAATATAATTGTGGTGTTAGAGTTGATCAAACAAGCTTTTTCGACTGTGGTAGCTGTTGGGTTAGAGAGGAGTGTTTCTTTGATTACTGGGTCAATACTAGTACTAGTCACTCATCAGGTGGTGGTGTGTTGTAGAAAAGAGAGCTTGAATGAAGCGAAAAAGCTGTGGACACCATCCAATGTCACCGAATCTATCACGTGGCTCACCAGTCGAGGTTCACCCTCTCGCTCTCTTTCTCCCATAAAAATTGAATGAAAAGCATATGTCACCACACCTGAGGCTATTTTACCACACTCACCTTTTTCTTTCCCTCTTTTAAAATGCCACTGCTCCAGAATTTGGGACTATACACTCATCACCTGATTCTGTTCATCATTCTTTCTCCCTAACCCAGAGTAACTCAAAAGCTATCTGCTGGAGAGCCATTTACATTGCAGGGTTTAACAAGAGCCCCCTGGATCTTACCCAGTGGTGAAAACTCTCAATCTATTCCATTTGATTTACCAAAAGACCTTCCTGCTTTCACCCTTATTTTATCAGAGAAGAAAAAGTTTTCCCAACTAAAAACCAGTTCTTTATTCTGCTAAGCAAAGAAAATACCCTCTATTGAAGTGACTGAATTTCCATACCAACAGCCATTATGCTGCTAAATGAGATTCTTCTAACCATATTCCCCCGGGGACTCAGTTACAATAACTTAATGACATCATTGCAGTAGGTACAAGGTTACCATGTAGAACAACGTTAACATCATTTAATATAGTTGACCATTCTATTTTCTTTTATTTTTCTTTTCTTTGGAGGGAAGGAGGGGAGAACTAGGCCACTACAAGCTCACCAAGTCTAAGTGAGAGTGTTTTCAGACCTTGAACCGAACAAAATACAATTTCGTGGTGATAATGGTTCAGGGGCGTTAGGACTGATGGCTCATACTACTAATAATCAATTCAGCTCCGACTAAGCATGGATTGAACAAGGGAATATATGGTATTTTGACATTGAAATGCATCAGCATTGCACGGAACGCATCGAGGCTGGTATTAGAATGTGAACTTTATTCCTTCCGAAGGTTGTGACAAATGAACTCCCCTCTAGATCTTAGTAATCTTACTAAGAAAACGAAGGTGGGATGCACAAATCATGCCAAAGTACACAGAATATAATAGTATGAAGAATAATATAACAATTCTATCTGATACAACATACAACAGGTTTCAGTCTCTTTATTGATCACTAATTGATTACCATAGCTCAGCCAAAGTGTAAAATGAATGGCAATCGAGCTCGAGCCTCTGTATCACCTCCTGCAATATCTCAATCACCAATCTTAAAACTGCAATTACATAAGCCTGTTGAGCATGTACCTGCTGTTAATATTCCCACATCAGAGGCGCATAGCTTCCAGGGCTCAACCCACAACCCGATCACTCAAGAAAGCCTTAATGCAGAATCATCTTCCATTGTCCACACAAAACCAGGCATGTCCAATCTTGGCCCAGAAATAGTCCTGTATACGTAGAGCTTCTCAACAGGACAATTCTCTGGCCTTGATTCTGGAAGTCCCCTCTCATCAATGACTTCAACATTCAGTCTGGGCATTTTCTGACCCAGCAGTTTACATGCTCCATAACTCACCAAGCAAGAGGACATCCAAAGGGATCGCATTGTCTCCAGCTTTGCAGCATTTGCCAAGAGGGCCTTATCACCAAAGGGGCAGTCCCTGATCTCCAGCTTCCTAAGGTTCTCACACCCAGACAATATATGATGGAGTCCCAAATCACTCTCTCCAGCAAAAGCCACAGAAAGCATCTCCAGCTTCTTCGCAAAAGTTCCAATGTACTCAAAAACACGATCAGTCAGAAGACCAGAAAGGGACAAGCGCCGAAGATCCCTGCAATGCTCAACAATAGCTCCAAAACCAACATCCAGTGGCTGAAGGGTAAGGTAGTCGGGAGTTCGAGGCTCAATAATACACAGGCGAAAACGAGTCATATTAGGCCTGTTACGGGCAATTGTTATTAGGGCAGCATTAGACATTTGACGACAGAAATATAGAACTGTGTGCAGCTTGGGGCAGCCTTCAGACACCGAGACAAGCCCCTGTTCTGTCAATGCTACATTTGGTTCTAACCCAAAAGGGTCAGATGGAAACACCCTCAGTTCCCTCAGATCTTTGCATGATGCTGCAAGGGCCTCAAGGCCAGCATCTTCTATGTAATCCAGCACCTATAGCAATGACCTTAATCAGTACAGGAAACAGTAGTACATAGGATTTTGCATCTGAGATGTGAACAAAAAAATGGACCATGGACCATATGTAACTGTAGGCTAACATTATATAAATCATACCAATAAACGCTGCAAATTCTGACACTGACTGACAAGCTTGATAAGATCTGGGCTTTGAACTGTAGCATAACTCAAGTTTAGAGAAGTTAGCTTGGGGCAGATAGGATAGACAGCTGGAAGGAAGGATGAGAGCACATCCCAGAAGCCAGACAAGCCCCTCAATTGCTTGCATCCAGAAAATGCCGCACAAAGGTTTGTGAAGACCTCAGGTCGCATCTCAGTTGAGTAGACTCCTGTGCCTAATTCAATCAGCTGAGGCGCCCGGCATAGTAGGTTGCCCAGCTTATCAAGGGGCACAGCACGGTTGAGGCGGAGAGTCTGCAGGTTGGGGCATCTGCCAACAAGGCGCTCTAGTGCAGAGAAATTCACCTCAGTGGCTAAGCATGCGATATTGAGGGAAACTAATGACGTGTATGAATCTGGAAAGTGGCTTAGCCAATGCCCACTAAGGTCATCTACTTCACTCTCCCGCAAGTCCAATTCTCTCAAATTCCTGCAACGCATTGGAAGACAATACACTTTATCAATGTCCATGTGAAGGCACTTCAATAATCAATTAAACTGTAAGTCTTTACGAAAGAAGGAATTCCAGTAATTGAGCGAAAAAATAAATCGTCATGGAAAATGAGTCAATGAACCCATGAGCCTATGGTGCCACCTCTAAAATTTTAGATACACCTAGCATAGATAAAAAATCACAAGAAAAAGAAACCAGTTCTTTCTTTAGAACACCGCTAATTCATTATCCATTATCTATATTATCAAACAAAAATACGAAGTTTCCGAGTAGAAGCAAGTAACCACGAAGTCCTAAAAGAAGGTAAATCGATTATGCAGAGGAAAGAGATTATCTACGAGAGCATCAAGCCAAATTAGAAAACCCCACCTCGGCAAGTAAAATCAACAATCAAATAAGGTTAAGAAGAAAGCAATTCATGCCCTAGACTAAAATAGCAATTCAAAACGTGTCATTCCCAGATCTACCCGGAACTAAAACAAAACAAGAAAAAAAAAATTAGACAATCACACTAGCAAACATGAGCCCTTCCATGGGTTTAGATTATAAGCTAGAAATCCGCACCAACAGGCGCAAAAATTACCATACTTTGACTGGTAGTTAATAAAATAACACCAAAACATAAACTCATAGCATATTGCAATGAACCATGATTCAAAAGAAGGAGATGAATCGAAGTGAATTCTTTATCTCTATATAACAAATCAGAATCACATGGAACTGAATAAAAAAAATAAAAAATAAGTAGCTCTGCCTCAGTCACCAATTCATTGTAACTCCTCGCTACAAGAAGACATCAAAGACCATACAAGGCATAATTCAGATTCGTATTTCTTCAAACAGAACTAAACCCCGATATAGCAAAAAGACAACTCAACTGGGAGAATGTAGCAAAAAGCCAAGATATTTAACATGCCATTAGCCAAATCTGACCATAATAAGACCAATTATGCCTCAGATAGAAAGAAGCAAAACTACCAAACAACAAAGATCCAAACTTTTGGTTCCTCAGTAACAATAAGGGAGTATTAGAACCCACAACTCGTCAAAATCTACAAACTCCACCGGAAACTACAACTTGCAATTCGTTCACCTTCCCTCTTCCCCACTCCAAGAAAACACAAACCAAGTAACTAAAAGCAAATACAAAAATTCAAAAGTAAAATGAAGAAGCAAAAGGAGGAAAATGAAAGTCGAATTAAAAACCTGCAATTGGCGGCAATGGCAGCGAGTCCATCAGTACTAAATCCCTCACAAGAGGACAGTACTAAGACTTTGAAGTTTTTAAAGGATTTGGCGATCAACTCCAAGCTCTCGTCCGTTATGACCATCCTCTTGAGTCTGATCTCCTCTAACCAGGGATAAGCACTAGCCATTGCTGCGATCCAAGGGCACACATAACCACCCCATCCCTCTGGCACCAAATTGAAGTCCGCAAAGTGAGGCTTTCCTTTGAGCGCAATGGATCTCACCTCCGGGAACCGTTTGATCACCATTACAGGGCTCACAGCATAGCAGTTCCCAATGAAAATCCTCTTCCTGCACCATCGTTCGATCTCGTACCATGACTTACACACCAAAGAGATCGCGTTTCGGTCTCTGTCCGACTGAATGAATGAGAACACGTGCTCGAGGACCTCCTCAGGGAATGAGTATGCCATTCTCTGCATATGGAAACAGCTCAGAGAATTCCCAAGCAACGATGTCGTTTTGCGGATGAAAAAGTATCCTTTCGCACAACAAACAAGATGCCTATTGAACCTCTCAGGTAGAAGCAACAGGGTGGTAATATTAGATCTGAGACGCCATTAACGAGTTTATAGATGAGTTGCCAGAGATACACACACAATCGCAGAGAGAGAAATGGATAGAGGGAGAGAGTGAGTGAGGGAGATAGAGAGAGAGGATAAGGATTTTATGTTGTGCCCGGTAAGGTTAGAATTCAACCAGGGTTAAATAGGTGGTGGGGTTTTATGAAGTGAAGGATTTTTATCAGCAGCTCATGATCGTGACACGTGGTAAGCAGAAATTATGAGCCGTCAGATGAACGGTGTGAGAAGATGATCTTATCCGTTGAGAGGGAACGAAGAGAGCCGCAAAAAAGGGGTGTACGTAAGGGGGGAGTGAAGTGAAGGCGTGGACCAAATGGTTCAAGATGGTAATTTCTCGCGATAAACGGAAAATTGCCGACAAGTTGTTTAATCGTGGGTTATAATAAAGTGTTATGATGTGTAGCGAAATGGGAATCTCATGATTTGCACTGCACGGCTGGATCTGAGAGATGGGAGAGGGATACTGTGGGGACCACAGGTGACAGAGAGATTTTTGAGCTAAAAAAGTGGATTTAAATATTAGGGAATGATATGAAGTGAAGTCTGGAAATCATGACATCATGGCCGTCCAATCATGTGTGACTGTTTCATTCTAGCAGTCAGATATCTGTCTCGCATGGTGCACTTATCTCTCCCAAAAATAAAAATAAAACCCACTTCTTAATGACAAGATATACTAATCCACATCTAATGATCGATTCCATTATTTACCCATATATGGTTGGTTAGATAATGTATGAGGCAGCAATCATAATTTTGCTGTACAAATCCTAAAATCCACCATCAAGTAAGTTACTAATTTTACATAATTATTATTTGCATTTGTCAATAATTATTTACATAATAACAATAGCTACTAATTTTGGGGTCCTTTTAACTTTTATAAAATAACTATCAACCATTGGGATCCTCGGATACTTTCATATGTCCAATCAGCTGTACTTTTAAGTACATAAAAATAACAATTTCATATTATTTTTACATTTTTTGATGGAGCTATTGCAACTCAAAATACTATTTTAAATCTCGAAAATTCAATACTCAATAACTAAACAAAAAGGAAACATAATATTAAATATTTTTTTTTTTTTATTAATGAACATAATAAAGCTGAAATGGTTGTTTAACTTGTGTAGACTAGAAGGTGTGCTATAGGACAAATGAATCCACCTCGTGAGTTAGTTAAACCCCTCAATCACATTGATCAATTTTAATTTAATTTTTTTTTATATATATCTTATAGACCGTTGAGTTTTAGTTATAAATAATGTATTGATGCACCATCAAATAATTAACTTTTTATCCATTATTTGAAGCAATCTATGAAAAAATGATAGATTAGTACAGCTGGTGGTAGCTAATAAGAAATCAAGTGGAAGAACAAGTTTAGCAAGGCAAGTATTCATTAACTTTAATCCATTATGTTAGAGAATATATTCAGTCACATTCTATCTCAAGAGAATTCCACCGCATCAAGTTATCTCAAAAGATAATTTCTTTAAAAAAAAACTAAAAGTACTCATTATCTTTTTTTTTTTTTTTTCAAATCAAACAACGGTTTTAACGTTGATTATTTTTTACTATTATTAACGTATTTTGAATAAATTTTTTATCATATCCTTCTTCATTTTTTTTTCACTTTTAACTATGACTCTATATTTAAATATGTAATCCACAAATTTTAAAAATAATCTTAATATCATTTAATTAAAATTTATTTAGTTATCTTTTTTCACTATTTTTGTTCCCATATTATTCATTTATCATTAAACTCCAAAATTATTGTTTTATTTTTTTTAACATATTCTCTATTTCAGTTAAGAATTTTACCTAACTAAAAAAATAATGAAAAATAATGTGTCTAACATTAAACGTAATCATTTTATTTTATAAGTATTAAAATTATTCTTAAAACCCATAAAATATGTGTTAGAATTCAAAATCATAACTAAATATATATAAAAAAAAAATGCAGTCCTTTTATGTACTCAACAAATGTACAAATCAAAAGCCATATAATAAATTTGAAAAAAAGTTCAGGAAAAACACGAAGAAGCAATTAAGAAATAGTTATACTGAGTAATTAATTAAATTGAAGGGTCATAATGCACTGGGGAATTGATTAAAAGTACAAACAGCTGCACGTTGCATCTCAATCGAGACCCTTCCTCACTTCTCACCAGTCACCAGAACCTTTGTTTCACAGCGTACGGACACATGGTAAAATATATATATATATATATATATATATATTGGTAAAAACATGGTAAAATATATTTGTAGTTTAGTTACACGTACATCAATAAAAGCTGAAGTACAGTGGTAAATATAATAATTTCAAATGAATCATATAAAAAATAATTTTTACGTATTAAAAAATTTATAATATTTTTTTAACATGATAATATTACAATTATTAATATAAAAAATAATTAATTTTAATTTTTAAGTATAAATAATTAAAATTAAATACTTTTACATTAACAATTATAATATTATCATATAAAAAAAAAATCACATACTTTATTAGCATAATAAAATCTCTTATAAAAAAATTAGTGGCTCAAAAATATTATTAAAATTTTAAAATTATTCTCATTAATAATTATTGAAAAATACCATTAATTAATAAAAATTAATTTAAAATAATTATGATCTATTAACAAATATTTTTAAATGTTTTATTTAAAATTATTATTAATTTAAGTGACTAAAAAAATTATCTTAAATTTTATTCTTTCTATATAAATGGTAAAAATACCTGGAGCCATCCCATATTCCCATGGTTGTCTGAGGAGCCACGTACACGGCATAACTAAAATGATTGAACCTGGTTACTATTCAAATGACTCAATTGCCCTTCATCATTGTTCCTTGTTGCTTTATAAGCAAAAGGGTACTATTGTCAGACGGAGAAAACGACAGGGTATTATGGGGTTTCAATGGCTGGGCATGGACTCACTCCATAGAGCTGTCCCTTTTATGTCCAAAAGCTGAGCTGAGAGCCAGAGAGTTGGAAATGAACGGTCCAGATCTGATGCTAATAAAGCTTGTCTCTATTCGTACTGTTTCGAAAAATGAAAAATTTGAAATTATTATTTTAGGAAACAGCAAAAAACTTCCTTTAATAATAAAAAAAACAATTTCATAACGAGTCCCATTCAGAAACTAGGTATTAAATCAGTTCATTAATTGTTTTAAGTCCAATAATATAAATAAAGAAATAAAAAGCGAGCTGAGTTGTATTGCACCTAAATTTATTTTTTTATTAGCAAGCAATCGTGATTAAGATTTAAAATTACATTAATTAATGGAGATAATTAATGGGTTTAATATTAAGCCCACGCACGGTTCTCCGGGAATCTCTCTCCCCCTCGAGTGGAGTTAGCTTGGACTTTATTGTATGCGTTGTTTGTTTTAAGGTACCGGTGAATATTAATTTGAGAACGAACAAACAAAATTAAAAAAAAAACATAATAAAATCTTATAAAATTGATCTTATTAAGAAACCAATTTAATTAGTTAGGAATGGGTGACTTTGATAAGGGATTTTGAATTATTGCATTGGTTTGATCATGTTCTTGTTTGTTGATTGTGGTTTTCAATTTTAATGACTTAGGTATCATAGTTTATGTTAATCCTCTACACGTGAAGTGGTACACCCAATGTCGAGGATTGGGAGGAAAATAAATAAATAATAATGAAAAAGATGAGAAGCAACTAAAGAAATGGATCCATGGGAATAGAGCGGAATGCATGCCGCAGTTTAATTTGCAGTTTGAGTTGCAGTGCTATAGTAATCCTAATCACTAGGGAAGAAGAGACTGCTGCAAAGTGCAAGCAACTCAATCTTCTCAGTTTAATAACACTTATTACTTATCAACCGACAAATTCAATAATAGTTCATTTATTTATTATCAAGATTAAATAGGTTGTTATGATAACACAAGCACATAACATAACTACAACTACGGATCTCCCGAATATATATGTATATACTTATGATTATTTAATATTCACTTACTATGAGATATATTCCTAATTAATTATTATCTTTTCGATCTTAATGCTTCTTTCTCGTAGTAAATAGTGATTATAATTTAATAATTTTAAATATAATTGATTTATCCTTCTTACTAATGTTTTGTATTATGTTAAAAAAATATATATGTGACTGGTAAACATTTAAATCTGACTTCGTAATACTCTTCTATCAAAATAAACTGGAAATGTAGATATTATCACAATCTTTTTAGTTTATAACAGCTTTTTGATAACTAACGTCGTTAAGGTAATATTTTGGACCCATTGATTGATTAATAAAGGTTCATCATGCACCTAAAGGGGGAAAAATGAAGGTTCATCGTGATAATATTTAAATAATATATACCAAAACAGCTTATAATTAAATGATACTAAAANACCAAAACAACTTATAATTAAATGATACTAAAATCATACTTAGAATTTGTAAATTTCGTATTTGAATTTAAGATTGTTTTGATTCCAAATCATTTGGGTGTAATCTCAAACACTTGTGTTACTCAATATAAATCCAAGCAATTATTTTTTCTTTAAAAATAATAAAAAAATAAATATTTATCCCAATGAGCAAATCAAACACACCTTGGAATAAGGATAGATGCTTGTTCAGGGCTCGGCATGCATGAAAGCACTAATCATTTGGATATTACAAATGATTATCGCAAAAGACGTTTAGCAAATTAAGCAATTGTGGTAAAAAAAGTTTATCAAATGAGTGTGGGGTTTGAAAGGGCAGTGCAATTTTAAAATACAATTTTTCTTAAATATTAAACCCCTAGTTGAACGTAATTGGACAACTATAATTTGCTGCTCAAATGAAAGTGAAACCAATCATAGAGATTAGTTGCACGTGACAGAAAGCTATTTTCGTTTATTATGCTTTCGTCAAGTGGCTTTTTCATTAGTGGAAGGGTCTCTATCTTATCATTAATTAAAGTTTAATCTTTTTTTTTTCTATCTCCTATATGGTTACGTATACCTCCAATTTCAAATCACATATTGTATAATACCTTAAATGATATAATATTTGTCATTTATTAATTATTAAGAAACCCAAAACTGAAGCATGCTTATTGTGATCCCCAATCAGTAGCTTCAGCCAACTTTTGTTGACCACCAAACACAAGAGGAAGAGAGTTAATTAGAGAGAGAAAATAAGGAGCAATATTTTGAGATTACATAAGATAGAAGTGAAAAAAGATCATTGATTACTACTGTATTATATGGCTTCCACTTTGAAATTTACAATCTTAGAGTCATAAAAGATAAGAAGGATTAGAGATTAGTACCATCATTTTATTTTCCCCCTCTTTCAACTTTTTTACTTTACTTGGCAATTAATGATCACCATCAATTAGGAAAAGCCAAAAGCCACACCAAATTGTGAATTCAAAGCATTTTCTATTGCTTGGTAGAAGCCAGATAAGTTACATGAACATATCTCACCTTTCGGCCAAGATAAACATTGATTGACATTGATTTTAGAAAAATAACTAAATTTGTAATTCCTCGCAATCAATAAACTTGTAGTTTGATGATCACCAGCAATATATATCTATGAATTTATAATTAATATACTAAAAGTATAAATTTCTAGTTCAAGATTTTTTTGGTTAACTTTTTTTGTTAAACATAAATATATTTTCAGGTTTACACTGATGTGGAGTTAAATAAAGAGTATACATATATTAAAAAAATAGAGAGCATAAATAAATATGCTTTTCATTTTTTACTTTTTTCCCCTTTTTATCCTTCTTTATTTTTGCTCTTTCTTATTAATTTCTTAACGAACACAGCATTTGACTAAGGGGGTAGTGTAGAAGCTCCCATGAATGCAACATGTACATCACACTGATATGACATTATTATTCTTAACGTGGGAAGCAGAGTGAGCTTAACATCCGTAATTTCCTAGCAATTCAAATATGGCCATTCCAGTGATGTCGTACAACATTACTACTCTTTAAAGAGCTATTCACTTTCACACTAACACGTCAACGGATTGATAGTGATCAACTCGTTTACATTCCTTGCATTCTATTCTACGTCGTCTTACACAGAGAAATGAACAATTATGAATGCTCGCCAATTCCCCATTACCTCAAATTTGTAAGGTAACCATATATGGAAACTAGCTAGAGAAGCAGAATCGAGCTCAAGAATTAGGGAGACCCCACTCCCTTCCCAGGCATTATTAGATCATGAAGAAAGAAAGAAAGGGCAGTGGAACAACTAACAACATTGACAAATGCCCCTGCCTGCACCTCTATTGCCGCCCTGCACCTGTCTTATCAAACCTATATCACACTATCTTTCCTTTCTCTTTCTTTCTTTTCTCCTTTCTCTAGCGTTAGGGGTTGAGACTTGAGACACTTTTTTATATCTTTTGGATAAACAATTGATTTATATAGAACAATGATGTCCTTGTGCATTATTCACAAAACACAACTTTACGCAGCTACTGTTGATTAAAAAAAAAAAAGGTTAACTAAAAAATTTAAATGCGTCAACTTAAACTTAAATGATATTAATCATATTAACTTAATTAGAATGTAGTTGACTGTTTATCGTTTTTTTTTTTTGGATAACAATCCAATGTGCTGGTTACACTATACACATATCAGTATCACCACTATAACTGTGGACGTGCTCTACTTTTCCTATTTGGAAAGTGCAGTCATATAACAATTACGTAATGTGGTGTCTTTTGCTTAAGTTGTAAATTACCTAATTTTTAGGCACTGTAAGTGATGATTGCTGAAAAGGAGTCACACGCTGACATGTGGAGAAGTACTGGGTATTATGATGGCCATGTGGGTCAACAGGGAATGAGAAGGGAAGAGGTAGATTGAATTTAAAAGAGTTTTATAGGATTTGCATGCTGCACTACACGTCCAAAATGTGGTTTATCAGTGAAATTAGAAGGATATTCTCAAGTAAAACAAAGACTTATCTACAAAGTGGGCCTAGAGAACCATTTTAAGACCTTAGTAAGTTCTTAGAAGTTGATTGAACTGATTTGGTCTAGAGGTTAGACCAATAAGACAAAGAGCCCAAACTTTTAGCCGCATGAGATCAGAATTGAGTCCTCTCCCGTTTCTCTTCATTGTCTTTATTAGACACAAGTCACCAAAATTCATAAGCCAATACTGCAAGTTAGAAAAATCATAAACACATAGACCTAAATAATGCAACTCAACTTACAAAGCAAGTGGTGAAAACCAAAAAGTTACTGTTTCCTCTCTCTGTCCATCTTTCTCACCCTCTCTGTCTGTCTGCATGTGTACGTGAGAGAGAGAGAGAGAGAGAGAGAGGAGGTAAAGATGCTGGGTCGGGGAGAAAAAATGAGAGGCATCTATTACTAGTAGGGCCAGAATGGACCCATTTGTGATGGGTATGGCATGCATGTTTGGAAGCTTATTTCAACAGTTTTACAATATGATCAGATCAAATGTTCTGTACGTTGTAGATGGGTCAAAGTTTAGGATACCATACACCTAACCTAATCTACCTCGCTCCCCTAAACAATAAAAGAAACGAATAATCCAAACAAATAATTGGGGTTGAAAAAATGCAATGAACTGGTACATGATACTATGATAGCATCCAATTTATAGAATGTGAACAAGATCGCCAAACTTCAACCACGTTGAAATTGTGCTTCAATTCTCATGCTATATATAATAATTAGGTAATCAATTAACCTAAGAGATCTAGATTTGATTTTGTTAAGTGTTAGATACACTAGGGATTTTGACAGAAACCCAGTTTGTTGATTTTGTTCCATATCGGAATTAGGTTTATATCAGAGAATGAAAGCTAAGATTAGTTTAATTGTTTGTCATATTGAGGAAAAAAGAGAATTTAGAAAGGATGCTTCTCTGTGTTATCTGTTGTGTAGCTAGTCACCGTTTTGTGATTTCATTAAGGAAAAGTAGCAGCAGCAGGCCACGCCACGCCACCAGCCAAACCCAACCCATGTTCTGTGGACAGTCTTTTCCAAAAGGCTAAAAAGCTTATTCCATGTTTGTCCACTAAATGACAAATTCAAATTCGGCACGCTTATTTGCCTGTCAATCCTTTACCTTCTTCTTTCCCATTTTGTTTGACAATTTAGATGAAGCACAAGAGCATGCATGCTTCCTCAATCACCCTCACCTTTCATTTCAACTTAAACCCCCTTTCTTTTTTTCCTATAAACATCTATATCTCATATACCTTTATTTACCATTTTACGTGCATTCATTTGTGAAAATCCTTCCTCATTAACGCTAACCATGTTAATGGAATTTGAATCATAAGTTGTTTTCACTTTTTGTGGGCCCAAACTTGCTTATGTGAAAGGATGAAAACTCTTTTCCAATCTCTTTCTAAATGCCCATGAAATAAATTCCTTGCAATTATATCAATATCATTTTCTATAATTAAAAGAAGAAGATACAGTTAGAAAAATGATATTGAGTATTGAATCTTCTACCACATTTTGTGTGGTACACAAAGTTGTTAATGGGTAACATCATTTGTTATAATTGCAATTGTTGGGGGACCATAAGCATAGGTAACTCTCAAATCCCCCTTCTCCCCACCACCTACAATTTGAAAAAAGAGAAAAAAAAATTAAATTAAATTAAAAAGATAAGAAATGAAAAGGAAGGGTGTGTAAAATTAAAGCTGTAGCTTCGAGTTATCAATTTCATCTATGGATTTTATGCAGTATTTATGATGGTCCTGTGAAGCTTTTTGTTCATGTAAGGGCAATGTGGTCCATAAGGTCCAAGCCTGAGGTGGATCGGATGGCTGTGATGCATGGACTGAGCTACTTTTGGACATTAGAGGACCACTTCAAAAGAGGACCACTCGTCTAAGGACTAAGCCGTCCAAAACTCCATAAGCCTTGTCTGTTGGGGACCAATTTTCTGAACGACATTGACCTCTTTTATGACCCCTGCACAACAGGCTGATATTGATATTCCTATGTGAAGGCCCAATTTCACATTCAGAATCACAACACCTTCCATTAATGTTCGTCAATTTCAGTTTCTCATTACCTCTGATTTAATTTTTGGTGGGATTTTCGGAATGATTCTATTTCTATATCCTAACACTGATTTTGTTTGGATTTCAGTTCCATCTTCATTAATTTTATATCTTGTTCTTTTAGGTGTAAATCCAAGTGCTTGATAATGGGAATTGGGAAACTAGGCCATGTATCTTTTTTTTTTTTCAAAGTGTGATGGCTATATTTTCTTATCAACCACATCAAGAACTTTCATTTTCTCCTTCCTTCACTGATTTTTTGGGAGTGGGTCATTGCCTAGTCTATTAATTTGCCTATCTAATTTACTAGGTCCTTACACATCCTTTTCTTTATCCTTATATTTTTTCCCCTCCTTTTCTCCAATCAATTGGTGATATTGACAACCATACCATGGTGGCCAAGTTGATGTAAGTTCTGGAAAAATCCATAGCTCATGGCATCTAACAAACTTCATAATTCAAGCTATTTTACGAAACAAAAACTGAATGAATGCCATTAGTCACATTATCGATGAAAATAGAAAGGAAAAAAAAGAGAGTAAAAAATGATATTTTTTGCAAAAGAGGGTTTGTTTTGTTGTTGAATATCTTTCACTCAGTAATAAATTTGATTGGGCTCAGTTGAAAATTAGCCCAGAATTACGGGCTGGCCCAAAAAGGTCAGCAATTGAGTTATTTAGTATATTCAATTTGGGCCGTGGCCCATGGTGACAACTGGAGAAACCGGAGAGAGCAGGCAAACGACGTCGCAGCTAACTCTATATTTAAATCATGGTTCGCACTTCGCAGTCGCAGTCGTAGGGCGGCACCAAACCCTAATCTGCCTAGGCCGCTTAAAGTTGATGGATATTTCACTTTCATGTAATTCGCTCCCTTTGTAAGCTTAGGCATGACTCAGAAATTTTCTGGGAAAACCAAGTCATCGTTCTGAAGTCTCTCTCTTTATGTGTTTTTTTATTTTTTCTCCCCGGCAACCGCAGTGGTTAATTTTGATTGCAGAGACATCTGCAATTGGAATAGGAAAAAAAAATGGGTTTAGGGAACGGGGAATTGTTTTGTTATAGGCTATATAGCTGATGATGACAGTATATTTGGCATGAGCTGCGACAACAATCTGCGCACCATGTTGTTTTCCAACATGGGTTGCTTGTTGCGATGAAGAATGTGCCAATATGCTAATCTGAGGCAGAGGCTCGCAACAAATCTTGTCCTTGCTCTTGTGCTTGTTTGGATAATTGGTTGCTGCTAAGAAAATCGATTATAGTTTCTATATAATCTGATCTTAAGTGTATCCTTCAACTATTTTTAATTGCTAATAGCTATAACCTCCGATCATTTTTTGGTGAAGCTGTGTAAATTACACCCACACCCACTGCTGCTTCAAGCAAGTAAAAGTCAAAACTTTCATGTAAATAGACTTAAGAGCAAATCTGCAAGATCTGGATTCTTGAATGCCGAAGGAACGGTAAATTCTCCAGTTCACACACGTAAGTTTTGTTTTGCATTGTGAACCGGCTGACAATAATACATGCCCAATTAACGATCCAGTTGAACTGTTAATGGGCCCTGAGGCCCGAGTCAGAGTAAGGCTGCCAGTCTGGCCAGAAAAAATACTATTAACAGGGACTTGGGCCAGAATAACCTTTCGCCGGGCCCAATTGCTTTTTCGTATTTTTTTCATTTGAAAGAATTTAAAATTTTATCAAAGTCAATGGATTTTTGTGGTGTTAGATATAAAATTATTATTGAGTTTTTATTTAACAGTTTAAATTTTTGAGTTGAATCGATTTTTGATATGGTATTAGAGCTTTTTTAACCAAACAGTCAAGAAATTGAATTCTTATGTCCTTATTTTCTTAATTAAATTGTCATTTTAGCACATAGTATAAATGAGCTTATGTTTTGTCCATGAGATCAAATCCTTTTATCTTTATTTTTTTAATTAAATTAAAATTTTAACATATGTATAAATGAGCATGTGTTTTATCGACGTTTTAAGCTCAAAGGATTTTTGCGTTTGGGCGCCAAATAAAGAGGGTATGAGAAAATGGATGTTATAAAAGAAGAAAAATGAAAAAGGACTGGCAGATCCTCACATTAAAATTGTAAGGAAGACATATAGAGGTTGAGAATTGAGATAGCTCACAGCTTCTCTTCTAAATTCAACGGTTAGATTCTTTTGATTGACGGTTGGTTTTAGCAAACTAGTTTCTTCCTGGAGATCACGAGNTTTGACGTAGTATTAGAGCTTTTTTAACCAAACTGTTAGGAAATTGAATCATTATGCCCTTATTTTCTTAATTAAATTGTCATTTTAGCACATAATATAAATGAACTTATATTTTATTCATGAGATCGAATCCTTTTATCTTTTTTTTTTAATTAAATTAAAATTTCAACACATATATAAATGAGCATGTGTTTTATTGATGTTTTAAGCTCAAAGGATTTTTTGCCTGTGAGGCACCAAATAAAGAGGGTATGAGAAAATGGATGTTATAAAAGAAGAAAAATGAAAAAGGACTGGCAGATCCTCACATTAAAATTGTAAGGAAGACATATAGAGGTTGAGAATTGAGATAGCTCACAGCTTCTCTTCTAAATTCAACGGTTAGATTCTTTTGATTGACGGTTGGTTTTAGCAAACTAGTTTCTTCCTGGAGATCACGAGCTTCACGTGTAGATTCAGCTTCTTACATATGGAATTCTTAGTTTAGCTTAGACATTTTTGGTAAATATGGAAGACCTACTCTTTGAGACAGTTTCAATTTCATTGTAAAACTTCATATACTATCAAGGTGGTTTAATTGAAATTATGGGGTTTGACCTAAATAATAATGATTTGATTGGTGGGTTTGAATGGTGGTTAGTGATTAGTGCCACCCACTCCCAGGTTTTTGACTGATAGTTTTGTGGAAGGATTAAGAAGCGTGAAGCATTCAATTGTATTTAGTTAGGCAAGAAGGAAAGTAGTTGTTATAGCTTATTTTGTTGTGCTGTGCGTATATATATGTTTGAAGAGATAGTTGCATAGCTTTATGCAGTTGTCTGTATTAGTGGAGGATAAGATTTCCTTTTCAATGTGTTTTGGCTATCACACCGTTGCGCAGAGTAGTCCTTGGAGCTCTGGTTCTTAGCCACTCTGTTCAAGGTTTGCAGCTAAGGTGGTGTTGGTGTTGGTGTTGGTACTGCACTAAGGAGAGGTAGCCATGGGACCTGGCGGACCAGGGGGTGGACCGGGCGGACCTGGATTTGGCGGAGGACCGGGCGGACCTGGTGGATTTGGCGGACCAGGAGGACCGGGCGGATTTGGCGGACCTGGTTGGGGTCCTGGCGGACCGGGTTGGGGTCCCGGTGGACCGGGTATGGGTATGGGACCTGGTGGCTTTTTTGGTGGATTTGCAAATGGAATATGCAACCTCATATCTTCTTGGTAAGTAATTAATAACCATCTTTCTTTTTGTTTTTCAAAATTTTATTTCATGAATGATTACAACTTCTTAGTTGTGCTTACTGATCATTATCCAAATGGTTTCAGACTCAGTGGCTGCATTCCAAATTAAGGAAATAGTAGATCTATATTGCTTCTTTGACATTGACGCCCCTTACAATTACAAGATCAATGACAATGCTAGTTGCTTTTTATTTTTGAACTAATTTATACAGTTTATTTTCTTCTTTGCGGGGGAATGCAGCTTCTATTGTCTATGCTGTTGCTGGTTGTTCCAAAGTTGCTTTGGCGGTGGACCCGGCCCATTCGGTCCTCCAGGTCCAGGTGGCCCACCTTTCTGATCGGTTCGTTTTTCTCAAGCTGCAGCACTGCAATTCCTATATGGGTTTGTAAACCTCGAGGGTTTACCTGTGTTTTTTTGTGTTTTTGTTCATCATTCTAGTTTACATTCTACTTTAATGAATATGTAACGTGGGGCTATTATATGTATCTAAGATTATAATAATCACATTTACATTAAAATCAGAGATATGAAATGCCAATCATGGGATCTTGATATCAAGCATGTGTTCAGGGCGCTGATGCACTCGCTCGTCAGGGCCACGATGGTGGTTTTTATGTTTTCCAGTTGTTTGAACCTCCTATCTGTTTGAAGGAGTTATTGATGGAGGATAACATGGGTGTTGCTGTGCGCAGAGCTATTCCTGCTTAGTTTCTTGTTTTGTTGTTGTGCCCCGTTGTCAACCAGAAAAATATTGCCATCATTAACCCAAAAAAAATAAATGTTAATGATTGTGTATGACGT
This sequence comes from Cercis canadensis, assembly GCA_003255065.1. Classification (NCBI taxonomy): domain Eukaryota; kingdom Viridiplantae; phylum Streptophyta; class Magnoliopsida; order Fabales; family Fabaceae; genus Cercis; species Cercis canadensis. The sequence continues at coordinate 1,326,946 of QAOA01006734.1, forward strand.
TGACACTGATTGGAAAAGAATTTGGGCAGAACTCTACAATAAAACATATCATAAGTGATAATAAAATTCATAACAACTACTTCCACGTTTTGGACTTGAAAAGAAAAATTTAAGCATGGCGAAGAAAAATAACCCATCACTTAATCACATCATTTTCGCAAAATAATAGCATCACACTAAAACACACCCACACACAAGAAAATATTACAGTTCAGGAATTGTTCAAATAAGGGTATTACAACTCGATATCTTACAACTATGCATCACCTAAAATTAACCCCACTTTACCCTCTGTCATGGATGAAACTTCAATTAAGACTTTCTATCAGGACTAGAATTTGCACTTTGTAATGTTGTGGGATTTCTTCGGAAGCTGATTTAGCATGAAAACAAGTATCTTGCCCAAACAAAAGGGAAACAACTATAAATGTTACAAACCAATCGCAAACAACTAGAAATGTAACAAACCAATCGCAACTAAGGTAAACTCGAACACAAATAACACAACATAGATTCAACATCTTTCACTCGTGGGACCAACAACCTTATATACAAAGGGGAGGGAAGGGAAGGGAGGTGGTGGGGAACCTTGATGCTCAGATTTCAGGTAAAGATGAATAGGACCAAACAGGAAAGTGGAAAATCCGTTGCCAATATCCAATCTGGATGTGCGTTTCCAACCATCTCTAGCATTGGCTAACACCTGCCAAGTGAAGTCAGCAACTTCATAAGTATAAATGTGAAATGTGAACCTTGATATCATTATGTTATTTGTAAGGTCGAGTTGAACCAATCCCATTTGGTAATTCAATGCTCGAGTTGAAATTAAAGTAGCTCTATTTCCAGGTCGAGACAATAAAACAGTGCCTCTTAGTAAACATATTCTATCAGGATTAAAAATACCTGTATGTCAATCATTCACAAGCAATCTTGGTGTCAAAGCTGCTAAGGCATATCGCAAATGCTTCAAAAGCTGAGATTGGATACTGGTAATCCATGGTGAACACATCCTTCCCAACTTTTCCAAACTGGAGAATAACATTTTCCTGAGCCTGCCCAGAAACTCCATTCTTTGGAGAAGCGACCAGCTGGAAATTTTTAACCGAAGCAACTGTCACTCGTCCATTGAAGTTTAGACACCAGCATTGGAGTTGTTCATGCCACCTAGGGGACTTGTTCCGTAGTACTAGCATTCCCTCGTTTTGGCTGGACAAGGGTACGGATTGAAAATTCTCTACGCGGGTTGATTTTGATCTAAAGAAAGGAATAGATGGAGAAGCATCAATTCTGGTATGCAGGAATTGAGTCTGTGTGGGGGCCATGCCTCCTGGTTCAACAGCTGAGGCAGGGATGGCATCCATAGCACAATGCATTATCCTAGGGCCTCTGTTAAATGGTTCAGCATCTCAACTTTAGCTTATTTCAAATGAGAAAAAGGTCATCAAAGATTTTGATTTACTTTCAATTCACATAATTCTCTTTTCCTATACGAAAGAGACTGCTTTTGAGACAAATCTAATACCTGGAGCCCAAGACATTCAGATCATATGAGACATGTGCAATGGGATAGTTGCCAGCAGGAACTCTTGGAGAGACTTGCTTGAGATTGACTAGCCTGGTGGAACGAGACTTAGTGACTTTGGCTCCACCTACTGGAGGGTGTGCGTCATACACGGTAAATTTGGTACCCAGAAAGTTTGATCTATTACAAACAAAACAAGTAATTTTAGGCCTACACGATAATGATGAGCCAGTCATGTCATATACCAGTTGAACATACCTCAACTTTCCAATATATGTGCTACTCCCTCTTGATACATCATCACAATTTAGAGAAATGATATAGTCAGTATGGGTAGGACGTCGACACTTGCGCGCAGCAAGAAGGAATTTGCCATCTTCGGTAGAAGCTGTGAAATTATATAATCAACAATACAAAGGATATCCAAAAAACCAATCCTTTTCTTCTCTGAATAAACATTAGTGCTGGGAAGAATGGATAACTACAAATCCAACTCACACATCATAAAGCTAGATACACATTAGATCACAGATTATATTTAGATGTCCAGTAGCTTACCTTGGTTTAAACCAAGGAACAGGTAATATGTTTGATTCGCGCGATTCCGTTTGATATAACACTGAAGAAGAGAGCCTCTCAGACCAGGCTGTACAATAATATAATTCACAAGGGTTATCATCTTCCTCACAGTAAGTTAAGAACTTGATAAAACTGGAAATCAAAATTTGTTTAAAAATAGAAAGTTCACCTAGAAGAGTTTTAATTGGAGGATGTATAAAGCAGTTCAACCAAAGCCAAACCAACAATAACTGAATTACTGAAGAAAACTTATTGTTTCATGCTACTAATACTACAGCCAATCGTATCCTGTTTTCATGTAGATCTGTTTTTGCTTCCCTTGCATGAGAAGACAGCATTTGGAATTATTTGCATGCTTAAACTTGAAAATTATATTGAAGTTAGTTTTGCTTGCTAAACAAAAGAGGAGAAAGAAGAAAACAGTTACATTCCGTAGTAGCCACATAAGGATAAACTTTTGCTTTGTAATAAGTACAACTGTGTCAAAAGTCAATACTTATTACATGCTATTGTTACTTTTGTGTGCCAAAATGCATGGAGAACAAACAGTGTGAGGAATATGTCTCAGATTCATGCAGACATCATTCCAGAGGATAAACAGGGTACAGGTAAATTGCATTATGGCAAATAAATCCATTCCACAATATTTTCTTATATCTCCCACTCCCACTCCCAAACCCTCAAAAAGGCGTTGTAAAACCATGATGCTCAAAAAGGTTTGAATATACAAAGGATGTAGATTACACAACGAAATAACAAAAAAAAATGGCTGATCTTTTGGTTGGGAAAACATTAACAAACCAATCATTATTAGTCCACCGCAGCATGTAACTTCACTGGACATTGATGCCATGAGTCACTAGGAAGCTAATTGTAGAAGCAGACCTCTAGTTAGTCAAGAAGTTGAGTTCACCGAGCTCAACTCAAGAAGTTAATAAACTAAGTACAAGCAAGTGGATAACTGACTACTGGAATTGACGCAACTAATTAACAGCTAGAAACAAAATAATACACAAACCAAAAAGGTGTATGATGATAATAAGAATCGTATTAAAAATACAAATTCAAAAGCAGCTTACATGAATCTAAGGGTATCAATATCATAAAGCCATAAAAACTCTAAGGAAGTAAATGTAAGGCAACAAGTCAGACCTGCTTCAAGGAAATTGGGAATGTCAATTTGCCTGATACTTCAGGAGATTTGACAATTTCTTTCATGATTTCTCTCCAACTGCGGCAAACACCGGCACAGGCAACCACGTATTTCCGGGCAGGCCAGGTATCTTCAGAGGCCTCTATCCTCACTAGCACATCCCTCAAAAGCTCTGGCGGCATGTTCGCCCAACAACTCTGCTTCAAACCATCAAGTACCACCGAACTATCCTGAGCATCACGGTGTGAATGTGACCTTGATCTCATCCCATACCCAAATTTCACCTCAAATCCTTTCCTCGAAATATTCCCAATCTCACCCTTCATATCCTGTATGATGCTCCTAAACGACATCGCTACCTTCTTAAATGTCCGAGGCCATTGCCATATTCTCAGCTCCAAATCCCATCTTTCTACAAAATATAAGCTGGCAACCCACGGACAAAAGCCAAAAACATCCAAAGCTTGAACATTTTTAAGTTACATTACAATTACGAAAAATGTTTCCCCTACCATGTAAAATCAACTACGGCGTCCATCCAAAGTAGCATAAAGAACAAAAATTTCTCAGTACCCCAAATTTCAAAAGAAAAAAAGCTAAATTCAAGGCAAGGTAAAATCAGTACCAATTAATTCAATAACCATCAAACCAAATTCAGGAACTTGAAGCAAAGCTGTATTTTCCCCGCACCCCCTCTTCCTCTCCAAACTATCTCCCCTTCAAATCTTTGAAATACATATTATGAGAGGTTGAGCATCAAAGTTCGCTCGGATAATTGAACATGGCTCAAATTGGGTGATAACGAAAGTAAGAAACACTCGGATATCTACATCAGATCAGAGAAACACTTTGAGGTCAAGAAAATCACAGAATTCAGGTTGAACCCCTTCCGATCACGTAGCAAGAGTGCTATGGGAGAAATGTGGAAGATGGCAGCAGAGGCAAAAGGGCTACTGAGGAATCTCAGTCTGTGGTCAGCATCCGGGTTGGAGAGACGGATCCGAAGCGCCCTTATCCAACAGGGACATTGTCCCGTGCCCATGGATCAAACTGGGTGGGTACGGATCTTACTGTTTCCAAGGTTCCAATATTGCAATTTGCAAGTAGCTGTATATGGGCTTCTAGTTTTTCGAATTCCAGAACCAGACTGGCCTTAGACAACTTCATAGTTCCCAAGCCCACTAAAATTGAGTTCGTAAACCCACTTTTTTTTTCTTTTTTTAGATTCTATAAAATTAATTTTTAAAGAACAAAATAGTCCAACGAGGCCAATGATATTTCCTTTTTATCGAAAACATCCAATATTCAAAAAAAAAAAAAACTCTATCATTTGAAAATGTTAGGATTTTTTTATATGATACTAATGCTTTGTTAAATTTTTGAAATACTAATATTGAAGTTGTTCTCATAATTCGTGAATTTTGTGTTTAAAATTAAAGTCTTAACTAAAAGTATAAAAAATATATGTATATATATATATTATAAAATTAATATTTATAAAGTTTAAATATAGTAACATTCTTTATAGTGCTTTCTAGAGCTCTCTTAAGTCAATAAACATTACATAAAGAAATCCAGTAATGACTTAGCAAGATGTAATGGATTGAGAATTTAGGGTATAAATGAATAGATAATGTTGTCCACAACGAATTTGTTTCAAAAAATTTAATAGCAACTGACGTTGATGAGCATTTGGAAGCGTAGTTACAGATTCATGTGTTTACAATACGTGCCTTGCTTAATCTATTGTCTTGGCATGAATTCCTGATTCATTTATTGTTGTGAATAAAAATCAAACTGTAAATAGTTGGTAACTTTTAGTTAGCTACTATTTTTTTTTTTATTTGGATTGCTAATTATAGCAAGAAATTTAGTTTGTCTTCTAAAAAAGAATGGATTGCTAATTATGTTTAGAAGACAAACTAGGTAATTCAAGCATATTCAAAATAAGTAAATTAAAAGCTACATAAACAACCAGTTAATAAGTTTAAAATTAGAAATTTGGATGTTTATAAAAAAAACATATTACCAAAAAAGAAAAGACCCTTCACGTTCAAACTTGAAAAAAAAAAATCAAAAAATTAATGCTTATCACAAATGTGTTAAATTAAATGGTTAAAATATTATTTAATTTTATGTAATTATTTAATATATGTATTATATTTATATTTAAAATAATAATTATATATTAAAATAAAATATCTATATAACACTGTGACAAGCACGTAATTTTTCCTTTCACACCAATCCGTCTATTATTCCTTTTTATTCTAGTATCGAACTTAAAGAATACTTTTGTTCTTATTGACCCTGTCACCTAATTCTTCTTATATTTAAGGGTCTGTTTGAAATGTTTCATGTTTTTATTTCTTAAAATATATTTTCATTTTTTAAAAAAATATGTTTGATGTTCTCAAACTACATTATGTGGCTCATCTTCTCCACGTCAATCTTCCCTCTTGCAAACACATTCTCTTCGCCACAATGCAATCGACTGAGCAGCAGCCACATCAAACATCTTGAAAATCGACAAAATTAGCAGACTCGGTGTTTGAACCATCAAGAATGCCTTAAATGGTTCGCTGCCGTTATTGTTCTTCGCACAGGCCACAGCAGTATGCAATCCTTGCAGAACGCCGGTTGATTCCTGACACCACCGTCCGGCTGATATTTCAGTCAGTCATACTTTGTTTCCTGCTTGACTTGACTTCTTTACCGAATTACCCGATTGCTAGCATAGGAAAGAGGGAGAGAAAGAGAAGGAGGTGGATCCTGACGCTCTGCTCCCCGGAGAACCTGAAGACGGAAAGCACGACTGACTGACTGAAATGTGCGTGCAGAAGGTCGAAAATAAAAAAGCAAGAAATATCACAAAGAAAGGAGAGTTAGGGGGAAGTGGTGAAGTCCTATTGTCTTTATCCCTATTTTCTCCATGCGCAAGCTGCGCAGCATGATGCGAGGCAAGAAGCTGCCCACGTCGTTTTCTTCGAAAATAAAAAAATTGGGTGCTTTTTGCACAAAATCGATTGAGAATTTTCAAAATTGAGGACTAATTACAATTTCAGAGAGCGAATTGATTGTGATTATAGGATAGAAATCGAATTGGGGGAGATTTAGGGCACACGAATACGACTGAGAATGAGAATCGGAAGCTGGAGACTTCAGAAGTTGGGATGAGTGAGAAAGAGAGAGGAGGGTGTGAGTCTCTTTGAAAGACAAAAAAAAAAACAAGTTAATAGAATTGCAAAATTGTTAGTCGATGATAACACTCAAAACGTGTTTTTGACGTTTTTAATTTACAGTGTATTTTAAAAAATATTTTCATGAAAATATTTTTTATTTATTGAACTAAACAAATTTTAAAACAATTTTTATTTTCACTGAAAATTGAATCAGAAAATAATTAAAGCAAACATGTCTGAATGTGAGCACGTTTTCACCTGTCAAATTGTGTTTTTATTTAGCTCAACTCAGGGTGTCATTAGATTACGATGGATCCCATGCGGATGCGCGCCAAGAGAAGAAAACATTAACGACGCTCACCACACCAACTTTCAATTAGATCCCTGTTTCTGTTCTTAAGCTTATCTGGCGACTCGTCAGTGGTCAGAGTCATATGTTTCTTTTTTATTATTTTTAATCCTAAAAAAATAAAGAAAGGGAGTTGACGAAATCCATTCAAGGTTACTTCCGCATGACACCTTTTGGTCAGGTGTCCATAGTAGCGTGGATTCGACAACAATGAATTCAAAAGGGTCCCACTCGTAGCTGAATCGAACGGATCAGAAATTAGGGATATAAAGTGGTGTACGTGTTTACAGTTTGATAGACTCACCACAAGTTGTGACCTATAAAATTCTACTACTCTCCTCTTTCGCGGTTTGTTAAGTTTGCCGTTCACAAAGTCTTGATTTTCCGTCTGTCTCCAAACCGTACCTCGTTGGACATTCTAGCAGACCAACTTTACCATGCGAACCGACTTCTAGGTAAGCGTTTTATTTTTCGGTTTGCATTTGGTTTCAGGGGTAGCACTCTTGGAACTTGGAAATCAGAGAGTAGTCAACTGTTCAGCTGAAACCTTGCTTTGTTCTGAGGCTTCCTATGAATTTTTTTTTTTTTTTTAACAAACAACAGAAGACAGCTTGCGATTACGAAGACCTTGTCTTTGGTCGCAAGTTTACAGTTAAATGTCTTCTTTTGAAAGGGAAACATGTAATGTAAGCTGATCAGAGATGGCAGAAAAGTATGAAAGTACAGAAGAAGAAGAAGCAATATTGGTTTTGGCTTAATTTTTGCACAAATTCGACCATAGTGTTCCAAAAATTTTCTTTTTCTTTCCCAACTCCTAAATTCAAATTCATTTGGTTGAACTATTAACTTTTTTTAAAATATTTCTATTGCTGCTAGTCTAAACTAGGAAATCCAATAATTTGGCCAAGTTCTTTTGGTCGCATCAATTCTAGGTATTGATTCCGCCCATAGATTTGGAAGATGAACTTCACACGCATGATATTTGCAATTTCTTCATTTAATGTCATCATGACGCAACCATTTAGTGCCTAAACTTTTGTTTATTATTTTGTACATAAGATCTATACTTCAATGATAACGTGATTTCTTCTATAGGTGACAGCAAGAAGGTATCGTCATGGCTTTCAATTTGAGCCATATTCATGTGAAATTGGGGCTCACTTCGTCCCATGATGGTACTTCTGTAAATTCCATCACTCTATTTGTGCTTCTCCTTTGTGCTTGTGTTGTGATTGGGCATCTTCTGGAGAAGAGCAGATGGATGACTGAGTCCGTTGTTGCCCTTATTATTGTAAGTATCTCTGCTGACTACTGAATACCATCTACACAGTCATGAGAAACTTTGTGATGGTTTTTCTCCTCAAATGTTTATCAGGGCCTTTTTACTGGAATTATCATTCTACTGACGACCGGGGGACAAAGTTCGCACATCTTAGTATTTAATGAAGAGCTTTTCTTTATATATCTTCTTCCACCCATCATATTTAATGCCGGGTAAGTTTGGTTGTGAACAATGTCTTCACTTCTTTTCACAATTTCACTATGTTGTTGTAAATATCTATTAAGCAGTGAAAGTTATACTCTAGTTGTTTTGAAGTTCAGAAATCAAGTGGTCCAGACCCAATACCTAATATTCATTTCAGTTTCTTTATATAATTATGACACTTCCAATTTTAAAGCATTGCTTGGGGACCAAGAATTATCAAGTGGTTCAGAAGTCATTACTTCTCTTCAGGTTGTATTGGCCAGGAAAATAGGCTGGTGCATGTTATGTTCCTATTGATGAGGATATTTGAGAGCAAGTGACTCTTGATGAATAGGACCTCTCTCCAAAATTTCAGTGGATATTGATATACTGAAAGAAATAAACCTGGCTTCCACTTTCTATTGTCCATTGCTATATCTGTTTTATATGAACAGATGCATTTCCATTTTTCAATGCTTCAATTACATCACAGATGCACAAATTTGGATATTCTGTTAATTATATTAATTTTCTTGCTGTTATCGGAATAAAAATGAAAAATCTTGCTGTTATTTATCTTTCCTCAATCTAATTTTGCATATCTGATACTCTTTTACCAGGTTCCAGGTGAAAAAGAAGCAATTTTTCCGGAATTTCATGGCAATAATTCTGTATGGTGTTGTCGGGAGTATAATATCGTTTTTCATTGTATCACTGGGTATGTTCAGACCTTATTTACGTGAACACTTCATATATTTGTTAGGAACGTTTGCATGTCATGCACGACTGTCTTCCTCACAAATTCTCAAGATGTATTTCTTTCTACATGGTTTTTAGTACTATTTGGCAGTCAATGCTTTGCAATTTATCAGGATTGTAATTTTAGAATTGTGATTCAGGTTCATTACAGTTCTTCCAAAAATTGGACATTGGTTTGCTGGACTTGGGAGACTATTTTGGTAATTTCTTACCTTATAAACATCTATGATGTCTCGTACATCTGATATTGCTCTGGTTCTTATCTTATAAAGCTTGTAGACGCAGTCTCTGCAGAAAAAAAATGTTATAATTATGAAATGAAATCATCTTTGTTACACAGCATTATGTAAATACTAAACCTACCTACGAGAATTGTGATAAAACTAATTGGATCTAGGAGCCATCTGCTGCTTTTTCTCCCTCCCTCCCTCTCACTCATTCCGTGTATGTGTGTATTTGCATGCCTGTCCCTTTCTTCTTCTTCTTCTTATTTCTTTTTTTGGAAAATATCCACGTATACTTAGTGCTCTATTTTTTTCCGATGGATCTCTCTTTTTGTATAAACACAAATCTGGCATCCACGTAGTTATTATTCACAATGCTTGACTTTATTGCCTGATATGCCCTCTTCTTAACTGTTTACTTTCTACCTGTAGCACTTGGAGCAGTATTTTCCGCTACAGATTCTGTTTGCACATTGCAGGTAAGAGTATTCAGAAGCTAGAGATTATGTTAATAAATAAGTGGAGAGCACTTTCTTACTTTCATTCTGATGTTGCAGGTGCTTAATCAGGAAGAGACACCTCTTCTATACAGTCTAGTTTTCGGTGAAGGTGTGGTCAATGATGCAACATCTGTGGTTCTTTTTAACGCAATCCAGAGATTTGACCTCTCTCACATCACCTCATCAAATATCATGCAGTTTCTTGGCAGTTTTTTATATTTATTCCTGACAAGCACTTTTCTGGGAGTAGCAGTATGTCCTTTCTTTGCTTTCTAATCGTGTCTTTTTTCTCCTTCTCTGGATGCTTGTATGTGTGTATGTATTACATTAATTGCATTCCCGGTGTTTAAGAAGATGATATCTGATTTGCTCAGCTTAACTTCAGTTCTCCTAAAAATATGTGTTATAATTGAACAATGGGATTGTGCCGTTTCCCAGCTTGCCCAACTCAATTTTCAAATATGCTTATCTGCATTACTTCAATATTCTTCCTTCCTATTGGCATCCTTATTTCATATAAGCTACACCCACTTAAATTAATCAATCAGATAAATGCAGATAGAAGCTAGAACTTTTCAACGTTTTGGAACATATTACAGTGATAGATATATATGTAATACTGTCTAAGGGACATCTTTGAATGGGTTTGCTGGATTAAGTAGACTCTAGCTTTTCTAATGGTGAATGTTCATTAGGATGATTAAGGTTTAACTGATTAGTGCTGAGAGTAAATGTTTTTTTTTGTGTTACCACATGTTTGCCCGTGTTATTCTTTTCCTTTTTCAAAAGCTTTAGCATCATTTAACCCTAGTGTATCTCATGTTTCTGATTTTCAGGTTGGCCTTCTTAGTGCCTACACTATAAAGAAGTTGTATTTTGGCAGGTACTCATTATATCAAAGTCTGTTGTGTGACTCTGAACCGTCTCTTCTGTGCCTACTCATTATATTAAAGTCCGAATGACAACTGATGTGTTAAATATTTCATTTTTGGGGGGTGAATGAGAAGAGTACGTGTGGTGAACTCACAAATCGTGGCATCCTTATTTTTTTTAATGCCTTTACTTCATATCTAATGAATAATGAATTGTTTCATCCTATGAATCTAAATGGAATGTGTGTGATGCCTTAAATAATCCTCTCGTGTGTAGTGCTAGTTGCTGCACCTTCTTCTAACCCTATCCCTTGCATAATGCCCTGTCAACCTCTCTCTAGTGAGGGCCGCAAAGTGTTTTACTTACTCCTTTACCTGTGCAATTTGCATATCTACTTCAGAGACCATGATTTCATGTTGTTTGTAAATATTGATTTGTTTTAGTTTGTGGGAAAATTAACAGATAATTGGTATACTGGTATAATATCTTTTTCATTGTGGGAAACTGAACTTAGTAACTCATGGTTGATATCAGGCATTCAACTGACCGAGAAATTGCTCTTATGATCATGATGGCTTACTTTTCTTATATGGTGGCTGAAGTAAGTATTCTAAAGCTAAATATCTCTTTGAATATTTTTTTAGATCTTATGCTTACCACGCAGTTTCATGTTCTAACTTAATGTCGGCAACTTCATCGTCCAGCTGTTCAATTTAAGTGGGATCCTTACTGTGTTCTTTTGTGGGATTGCCATGTCGCATTACACCTGGCATAATGTCACTGAAAATTCTAGAATCACAAGCAGGTATTATAGAAGCTATGATCCATTTCTTTCAGATTATATATATTTTTCCCTTTAAACACTAATAAAGTAGTGATATTATTATCTTCCTCATGTGGTTATCTATATCTGTAGGCATGCTTTTGCAACTTTCTCATTTATGGCTGAGATATTCATCTTCTTATATGTTGGCATGGATGCCTTGGACATTGAGAAGTGGAAATTCGCAGGCAACAGGTAATAAATAATGACTTTAAACCAATCTTAAGTTCATTAATTGTTCATTATATTCCAGGGTTGCTCCTTAACCTTGTTATTAATAAGTTTTTCCATTATTGTATTTTATCATAGAGCACTTTTATATGCTATCCGATTGCCTGTAGCAAGCAAGAATTACATAAGCAACATTTGTAATCTGATTTCTTTTCAATTCAGTCCTTGGACATCTGTTGCCGCAAGTGCAATACTGCTTGGCTTGGTTCTTCTTGGAAGGGCAGCTTTTGTGTTTCCCCTATCATTTGTAGCCAACTTAACCAGGAAGTCTAAGACTGACAAGATTGGATTCAAGCAGCAGGTATGTGCTTTGAGATTGTACTGATTTTTTTTATAATCCTGATGTAGTATTTATATTACTTGTGCAATTTGTAACAGGTCGTAATATGGTGGGCTGGTCTCATGCGCGGTGCTGTATCTTTCGCACTTGCATATAATAGGGTATAAGAATGAGTCTTGTGCTGCCAAATTATATTAAAACACAAGGAAAAATGTTTCTTTCTTTATTTTTCTTTATATGAGATTAGTTTTGGTTGGTGTTATTATTTGTATAAAAATTTCACTGTTTTGTATATTCAGTTTACTAGATCAGGGCATACTCAACTGCAAGGGAATGCAATCATGATCACCAGCACCATCACAGTTGTTCTCTTGACTAATGTGGTAAGAGTCCTTTGTTTAACTGTCACCTCTTAAAGTTTAGGACCACTTTCCAGCTGACGAGCATTCTACCTGTGCCTGCATTTTGTTTTTGGTAGCATTCTACAAACGTTGGACCATTTTGTTCATGTTTCATAAGTGCATTTGTCATGATGTTTTTTTGGTCATAAAATCTCCCTGATAAGGTTCTTGATTGATGCAGGTGGGTGGATTATTGACAAAGCCTCTAATAAGGTTCTTGCTAAATCCCCATAGACATGGGCATTCTGAGTTATCATCGGATAAGCATGTGACTCAGCCACTTTTGTTGAATGGACAAGAATCAGAATCTAATATAGATACAGGCAACCCCCTTGATTCGAATCACACTGTCCATTACTATTGGCGCATGCTTGATGATAAATTCATGCGTCCTGTATTTGGCGGCAGGGGATTTGTTCCTTCTTCACCAACAGACAGGTCTCTGCATTAGGAGCTTGCTCCAACAAGAAACATAATTATTTAGTAAATATTACCTCGTCAGGAAAGGATATAGATATTACAAATTTGGTGAGTGTGCATAATAAATTTTGTATATATTTGAAAAATTACTTTATACTCTTCTACTGAGTGGGAAGATGTTTTTGGAGTCTGGTACCATGAATCCCTCATCCGGTGAAAGAAATACTAAACTTAAAAAAGAACTGTTAAAATTTCTTATTCTTGGCAAGATATCTTAATTAATTTGATGATGTGATATTTTTCTATTTAGTGATGATATTAAATTTTTAATTACTTGGTTTTTAAAATCTCTGTATCTCAAACCACCAAAATGAAAAAAAAAAAAAAAATCTTCAATGACTCATTTTATAAGAAAGTCTCTTGATCATTTTTCCCCCCTTTAAAAATTGTTTTATTCTATTTCTTAATTTTTGAGGGCCAACGATCTCTTTCTAACCAAAATCTTGTCAGCCTGAACCAATTAAATCCTTAAAGGGAGTCAAAGATTGCCATATAGGAATATCTATAGGGAACTTAACCCTCCCTGGTCAACCCTCATCTGTTAATAAATGTCTAAATTATTCTCATTCTATGCAAAGAAAGATTCTCTTACGAAAAAACACTAGGATTGGAATTTGGGAGCAGAGCACTTGATTTTATTTTCTTTTTTGACCTCCACCTCAATTTAATTTCTTAACTTAACTATGAGAAATTTGATTTTAATCCACAACGAGAAAAGGTAAATTTATCGTTCCCCCCCCTCCTTTTTTCGCTAAGCTAAATTTATTCTTTCCTTTAGTGCTATGTTTCTTTTTTTTAAAGAAAAAAAAGCTATGTGACCAAACACCATTTGGTATGATGGTATCTGCTATGGGCAGGTATGGGAATGGAAGTTTCTGTCTGATATTTCCGACCGTTACATCAAATGTTTCTGTTGGCACATGAGGCATGAGCACGCTCCCTCACGTTGACGTCTAAATTGTTGCCCACGGAACAGCAATTTTTTTTTTCTATATTTTCCGGCAATATTTTTGACTAATTAGCAACCATAATGTTTTATAATTAATTTAATATTCAATGTGTTATTTTGCTAAGAATCCGCGACCAAATTCGAACTTAGTCGCAAAACAGCCGGCAATTTAAGCATTTAAAATTTCTAGGATGCCCTCAACGACGTAGTTTTCTTTGGAGAATTAAGTATTTTTAAAGAGGAGTAAATTATGGCAATTCAGTGAATGGGGAGGATTTGAATCGGACTTCTAATGGTAAAGTTTTAAACTTTTAATTATTTGGGTCGCGGATTGGGGCTCTGAAGGTCAAATACACGTGTTGGAACGTGGTTGGTGAAATTCAAACGAGCAAGAACTGTATTTATGGTCCAACTCCTCCCTCGCTGGACTGAACTCTTCGAGTTTAGAGCACAGTGGCGAAGCATAGCAGAGACAGAGAGCCAGAGAAGAGAGAGAGAGAGAGAGAGAGAGGGCTGTGGGCGGAGAAAGCATAGCCTAAGCCTTCTGTATCAGGTGGAGAAGAAGACGAGTTGAACCAGGTATTCCCCTCTCTTTCGTCTTTATGTATGTCGCTGCGATGGGCACTGTCTTTTCTTTTCCATCGGTGGCGGTTTTCGGCGTCTTCATTATCATTATCATTATCTCAAGCCTCAGTATCCTTTCTTGAAATATAGAAAAATCACAGAAGGAATTTATCTAACTCCAGAAATTTGGGATTTTTATTTCTTGTTTTCTGGCGTAAAGTTTGCGTTTTTCTTTAATCTAGCAATGGCGATTTCTCTTTCCCACTTTTTTTTTTTCTGGCTGCCATTTTAGTTGGGTTTTTGAATTACAAGGTTTCCCTCTGGGTATTAGTATTGAAATGACGGGAATGGCCTTTATATGACGTTATATTTCTGCCGTCTTGGAATCAACGAAGAGGTGGTCTCCGTCTCTTAGTCGGTGCATTTGTCCCTAGGTTCGGTGCTTTATATTCTTACCTGTTTTGCTAGAAGGGTTATTAAAGTGAGTGATTAAGACGTATTAGTACTTCTTATGGTTTAGCATCCATCTGGGTTTGGGGATTTCTAGGTTCTTTTTGTTGCTTTGTTATTTGGTTTTGTATATATTGATTTTTGGTGATAAGTGATAACTAAGTTTCTTGAATTCTGTTGTGGGCATGATTTTTAAGAAGATTGAAGCAAAAGATGACTGAAATGACGAAGAAGCAACCATGGTGGCTTGATACTCACAGCACCACAAAGCGATCCCCATGGCTTCAATCCACTCTCACTGGTATCCACTTCCTTCCTCCGTTAACCCTCCTTTGAGTCCTTTCTATGCTAGATTTTTTTTTTTTGGCTTCAATCCACTATTTTCACTCTGGAAGATTGAAATTTTTATTAATGTAATGCAATTTTTGACAAACTCTGCAATTGAACGGTTTGCATGATTGCGAGTAGATTGGCTAAGTCAACCTGGAACAAGCAAACCCACTTGGTTTTTCGTAGCTACAATGGGGATGGGAAATGGTAAACGAATGACATAACTAACATTCATGGTAAACGAATGACATAACTAACATTCATGGTGGGTCCTGAGGAGATATGTATCCTCAAGGGCACTGGTTTTAAGGGCCTAATATGTATTCAATGATTCATTGATTGCATGAAGATTGATGTTTGAATTACCAATGTACTAATAATAATGGTAGAAAATTATGAATGAATCAGGTCCACAAATCATTATTGGAGTCGTTGGTATTTACTTAAACTATTTGTCCCAAGGCGAACCACTGCTTTCTTAAAGTTCATAATGCAAAAAAAGTTGAACATGAGTATTAAAAATGTGAAAAGGTTATGGTGGCTCCGTTATGATATTCTCAGTGTTACTCTAGTTTCTTTTTCTCTTTTCTACCTTTTGCTCTTTGGATTTAACCGTTGGAGCAACGTATGTGTAGTTTTATGAACATATACCGGAATGAAATCTTTTTTCTTTTTGGATCATTATAGTAGATTCTAACTACGGTGTACTAGTATTATTTAGTTGATAAAATTAAAAAGGGGAAAGTGAAATTATTTGGTAAGTGTTTTTTTGTTGTATGTTGGTGGCAGAGCTAAATGAGAAAACCAAATCAATGTTAAAATTGATTGAGGAAGATGCAGATTCCTTTGCACAACGTGCAGAGATGTATTACAAGAAGCGACCACAGCTTATGAGCTTGGTTCAAGATTTCTATAGGACACACCGCTCATTAGCTGAGCGCTATGATCAAGTCAAATCTGACGCTGGAACTCGCCTCATGACCACATGGGGATCTCCTTTGTCTTCAGCCAAGTATCAATCAGAGAAGTTTTTCTGTTTTACAGATCGAAGTTATGATAGCTTGTCTGAGAATTGCGATGTGGAGGACTCTGCAGAGTCTGAAGTTGATGATCCTGAGCTGGAAGAAGAGACCAAATTTGATAACAGCACAAAAGAGGAGGAAGTTCCATTTGTGACAGTGAATGATGAAGTAATGGCTTTGAGGGAAGAAGTAGAGAGACTCGGAGAAGAGAACAGGGCCCAGAAGGATCAGCTCAATCAGAAAGATTCTGTGAATGATGAAGTAATGAGGTTGAGGAAAGAAATAGAGAGACTCAGAGAAGAGAACAGGTCTCAGAAGGATCAACTGAAGCAAAAAGATGCTTTGGATGATGAAGTCATGAGGTTGAGGAAAGAAATAGAGAGGCTCAGAGAAGAGAACAGGGCCCAGAAGGACCAACTCAATCAAAAAGATGCTGTAAATGGTGAGGTTATGAGGTTGATCAAAGGAATAGAGAGACTTAGAGAAGAGAAGAGTGCACACAAGGATCAACTACTGCAAAAGGATGAAGAGAAAAAAGAGGTGATAAGACACTTGAGCTTGGCAATAGATATGCTGAAGCAGGAGAATGTGAGAATGAGAAACTTTATTGCCAAGGACTCCACCAATAAATGGAAGAACCCATTTGAGTTCAAGAAAATCATGGGAGCTTTGTCAGGGAAGTTGTTTAATGGGTCTTCAAGGAATCAACCTAGTGTTGTAGCTCTCTAGATTTGGATTACAAGTTAGCATATAGAGTAATATTTAGAACAGTATTACAAATATGTCTATATCAGGGACTTACCTAACTAGCTTAGAGATGTTATACAATATATGGTTAGACTAAGAATCTTAGTGTACTTGTATAATCCATATATCTTTTCCTTGATGAGTTATCATGTACTTTCCAATCATCTGAATTTTATATATCCATATTGTAGCACTTCCAATGCCCGTCTCTCTTTTTCATGCCCATAATTTTTATTTTATTTTTTGGTTTTGTTTCTTAATGCAAAGTGCGCACGAAGCAGAGCATTAAAAGGTTCTATGTGCCACATTAAAGTGATTTGGTTGGTGGTCCTATTAGACTCATCTTCTATTCAATGAATTGCTGACTGCTGAGGCCATGGTCAGGTTGGTCGGTGCTTACTGCTTAGTGGGTATCTTTTTCAACATAACAGAGCTAGTGATTGCAAAAGGACCCTTCTGCCACCCCTCCCTTTCTTTCTGTCTCTCCCTAAACTAGAAGTAGGAGATTGCCCCTCGCATTTACTTTATGACATCTCTTGGGTTGGGAACCTCCAAATTTGAAAGAAAAAGAGGAAAGCAAAGAAAAAGAAAACCTCCTCAACTAATTCATAAATTTTAGAAACATTATCCTACTACCACCACCAGCACTCAATAATGCCTTACACTTGATACACATAAACATTAAAAGATAAAAAAAGAGAAAAAAAAAAAAAAAAATGATATGAATGNAAAAAAAAAAAAACATGATATGAATGAGTACTAAGATTAATAAATAAAATCCATTCATATGCGATGAAGCTGCATTGTGCAAATTACCAGTAAAGCCAGATATAAAATTGAATTGAGAGGCTGAGATGAAGCCTGGGAAGCAGGGGAGGAAGCTGGCGCAGAAGACAATGGCGAAAAAGCCAATTGAGAGGTTGGAGTGGCGACGTCTGTATTTGGAGGGCTTGGGCTTGAAGGAATAGTGGGCAATGAGGAATCTGTTGGAGATAGAGCTGGTCCAGCAGGGGAAGGAAACAGAGGCTCAATATCTGGTGACACAGTAGGAGAAGCCACAGGAACACCTGGTAACACTGCTGGTGCTGCTGAGATGCTTGAAACATGCATATTCTGTCTAGTAGCCATGGATAATGAAAAGTTGTAAGCAATTAAGGCCATTAAAATTGCCCACAATGACCAAAAGGAAGCCATAAATGATCACTCAATCAATTCCCTTATAATGAAACTGTAATATAATAAATGTGTTTGGTAATGGGGAGAGAAAGAAAAACAGTGGAAGGTGTTGCTGAAGAAACTGAGGTTCATGATTGAGGCATTAAAAGGGTCTACAAACTACAACAAGCTGAAGTGGTGGTGGGCTCCTAATGGTAAGTGGCCATTGATGATTGGAAACTTTTTCGAAGTGTCACAGCTGCGCATTCTATGCTACGAGACAAAATTTATACGTATTTTACTTCTGGGTCACATGAATACAAGGTGTCCACACTTTTCCTCTCAGCATCAGTGAAGTTAAATTAAAACAATTATCCGAATTTGAAAAAGAAGAGGATGAAGAAGATAAACAAACGGTTAAGTTGGAGGAGAAACAAATTAAGAACCTTCAAAATCCCAAGTGGTTACTGGTTTTGGTTGAATTGTCTTTGGCGTAATGTGAACTATTGCTGATTATTTCTCTCTTCTCAATTTTCAAATCATGGATTTAACGAATTTGTTTCACATCAGTGAAATTGACATAATGAAATCATTATTACTCAATTTGAACCTTTTAAATTAAGTAAGTGAGTTTTCAATGGCATATGTGAAAATTTATAAATTTATAATAAGTGTAGGAGCTTTAGTATTTGGTGTCCTGGAGAAGTTTAACAGATGTCAACCAAAGTACATGGTGAGATTAAGTTAAGAATAAAAGTGAAGATCACTAGTAGAGATAAGATATTCTGCCTATGCCCTTTATCTTTATGCACATGATTATAATAATAGCTAGGGGAAATAAATAGCTGAAGTGAGAATCATGAGTTTAAGTGTAATATTCTTTGCACTAATGAATGGGTTTTACTGTGTTGTTCTTGTTGATGTATTCTTTCTTTCTTGCATTGATGGGTTCTTCGGTCCCCTCCCTGGGTTCTTGTCTATATTCTGATCACGGACAGCACATTGGATGGAAGCAATTAAGGATTTTGTTTGTGACTGTTAGGCATCACGCATCAGATCACACTGCTTTTTATCTTATAAAGGACATCGTATTGTATGGTAGGGACTAGGGACACAACAACGTGGAGAAACTTGTTCTTCTTTCATGCCACAAAACTGACAGCTCACCACACCAACTGGCATTTGGATTCTTCTTCCTTCTTCTTGTTGTTATTCACTTTTTTCGTTGGAGCATCACAAGGTTGAGATGGCCGAGTTGGTCTAAGGCGCCAGATTAAGGTTCTGGTCCGAAAGGGCGTGGGTTCAAATCCCACTCTCAACACGAATCTTTTTGTTTTATTTATTTTTTTATTTTCAATCCATAAAACTATGCCCAGAAATGCTTTTCGTTTTGGTCTGGGCCCAGAGGTTGTTTACTGTCGAACTCTTGTAGGATACGGATCTGGCACCAAGCCCAACCCATAAACACAAAGCCCATATTACTCAGTAAATCTACCCAGAAAGAGTTACGTTTTCTTTTTTCTTACGTAAATAAATTCACAATTTTTATTACCCGTCATAATATTTAAATTTTAAGTTGAGTTTATTTTTCTCATATATATAAATAATTTGAAGTTGGAGAGATTCAAACTTAAGATAAAAGAGATGAGAGACAACTTTAAGACCGGCGACAGCTCCATTCAACCAATACTTCTCCTCTATTTTTTAATTACTTACATACATCATAATATTTAAATTTAATTAAACCAAGTTGACCCGCACTAATCTTCTACACTTATATCTAGATGTGCAACAGTGCAAGCATGGTTTTCAATGAAAAATGATGCTTTTACACGGATTTTATTAGTGTTTTTTACACGGGTTAAAAGTGTACAATGAAGTTTTTTTTTTTTTTTAAAAAAAAGGAAATTTAATATAAAATTTATTAAATTTATAACTATATAAATATAAAAATAACGTAAAAATAAAATAAAATAGAACAAGGTTATAGCTAGTCCTAGAAATGGTGGGGAAGGAAGGATAGCGGGCACTTTGACCTCAATAATGCAGTGGGAAAACTTATTTACCAAAGTAGTGTGCTCTGAAACATAATTACACAAATAATGTAGTTTTAAAATAATCAAAAAAAAAAAAAGTGGCTGACAGCTGCGGGGCCCACCGGATGCACTGGGGCTCTCGCGGCGCATGCTGACTAGACATGCCATGGGCCCCATAGCGTGTCCTAACTTGTCTTTTCCTCTAACGTTTTGCAGGCGTGTGGGTCCCATTTCTGTTGAAAATCTGCCAAATGGCATGTCTTGTAGGGACACGCCGGGAGGGCCATGGCGTGTCCCCACAAGTCATGCCAAATGATAGCCGGCGCGTACCATTTTGTCTCTGATCCCTGCAATTTTGTCGACGTGACTCTGTTGGCTGGTGGTATGTTCGAACTCTATAAATACCTCCACCAAGAGCAGTCTTCATACAGTAGAAGGAGCAGAGACAATATTGGAGTCAGATTACATAGAAGTAAGTTTGCTCATTTTCCAAAAGAGAAAGATTGATAGCTCATAGAAGAAAACAATTTGTATTCACTTGCATTTCTGTCTAGAATTTTTTTAAAACTTTTGTGGAACTCTTCAAATAAGGTACGTTTAGATTTTAATTATTGATTAATGTTAATAATTGTTCTGATTTATTCTAAATTTGATGATTTTAATAATTATTTTTATTTATTTAATAATATTAGTATAAATAAAGTATAATGATGTTTATATAGTAATTGTATATGATAATATTTAATTTATTTTTTATGGTTAGGTTGATAATAATTAGTCGTTTATGTTTTCTATTGTAATATTACTATACATAAATGTGTACATAAAATTTGTATTTAGCTTAATATTGTTATGATTATTGTATATTATTATACTAAAATATGATATATTTGATTTTAAATTTAGGATAAAAATGTTGATATTCATTTATTATAATGGTTGAGTATATAATAGAGAACAATGAGTCACGTATAAAAGTGCGATCTTGTATGCATGATGTTGAAACATAAACTTAAACTACAAAGTCTTAAAGAGGTGATACAACGAAAATTACGTCTTGAACCCAATAAAATGATCAATAACATCAAATATAAATTTTCTATATCAGCTAACCCCTTATATTATGGTGTCCTTGATCTCGTGGTTGATAAAAATGTAATGTGCATGTATAAAAGTTACTCACAACATGCCAATCTTAGAGCAATAGAGGTTTTTGTTGAGAATGAAACTACAAAGCATGATGGTAGTGATTTTTATATCGTTGATGACGGTGGGCCAAGTTCAATACCTAATTCAGTTCAAGTGCATAGTCAAACAGAATTAAAAAATGACAACTGTTATAGGCTACATGTTGACTCATCTGGGTTTCAGTATGGGATGCTTAGTTCAAGTCAAACTTTTGAGCCACTAGAGAGCCATCACTATGGTTATTATGACCAATGGTTCAATTCAGAGATTTGACACGTGAGAGGCATCGAAGAACAAGAAACTGATCTGAATATAGAAAGACACGAAGATGAATAAGTATGTGGTGCTAATTCTCCTATTGATCCTCTAATTACACCGAGTGATGATGAAGATTATATTTTAGAGGGAGATGATGAATATAGTGATGAAAAATATGAACATGGTTTGGATCTAAATGTACAACCATTGGACGATGATTTCGGTAGTCTTAGGCCAAAAATGGTGTAACCATTGCTGTATAATGAACATTTTTCAGTTTATTCAGCAGTTAACTGGGATGCAATGCGAATTACTGATAATATTGAGATATTAGATGGACATAGAGTGTGGGAGAGAGGCGAAGAGTTGTCAATTTGGCAACAATTCTCTATAAAAAAAAATGGTATTCAGCTTGTTGTAAAAGAATACTCACTGCAAATGCATAAGTTATTTACTGTGATTGAGTCAAATATGATTATATAGAATGTTATTTATCCAAATAAGGCTACTGGTTGTAATTAGAGACTTCGAGCCTGCCAAAAAAGTAAGAGTGGAGTATGGGAGATTAGAAAGTATAATAGTTCGCATACTTACACAAATGTCATGATAACGCAAGATCACAAGAAGTTAAATATTTATGTGATAACGTCAAACATTCATGGGATGGTTGAAGAGAGTTCTATTGTATCAATTAAGTTGATACAAGAGCGAATATCAACAGATTTTTCATATCGAGCATCGTATAGAAAAACATGGTTAACAAAGTAGAAATGTATTGAAAAGTTGTTTGGTAATTGGAATGAAAGCTATAATTTATTACCTATATGGATGCCAGCAATGCGAATGTCAAATCCTAGAACTGTTGTGGAATGGTTATTGGATAATAATCATATCAGTAGTCATTTAAATGTTCAAGAAAATATGTTTTGCCGTGTCTTTTGGACATTCAAAACATGTGTTGATGCATTCACTTTTTGCAAACCTATGATTCAAGTTGATGAGACTTTTTTGAGTGGCAAATATCGTTGGACGTTGCTAATTGCTTCTATACAGGATGACGACAAGTCACCATTGCCTCTTGCATTTGTTATTGTCGAATGTGAAATTAAAGATACATGGACGTGATTTTTAACCTTAGTTTGTCGACGCGTAATACGAGATCGACAAAATTTGGCAATAATTTTTTATCACCATATAAGTATATTATTTTCAATTACAGATGCTAACGTAAGTTGAAGTCCGCCACTCGAGTTCAATTTTTTTTGCTTGCAGCATGTCGTTCATAATTGGAATACACACTTCAAGAACAAAGCCCTAAAAATAAAAATATACGCAGCAGGTATGTTTAAATTTGTTGTCATCATGGTAATGTATTTGACTTAAACTAACAATTTCTTAATATTCAAATGTTTATGACCCACTTTGATAGGTAGTCAATTTGAATCCTTTAAATTTAAAGAATTTATAAGGGATATGCAAAGTCGATGCGAAAACGATCAAGTATGAAAGTATGTACAAGATCTTGATAAAGCGAAGTGGACTTTGCAAAGAGATACTGAGAGGAGGCGTTACGACATGATGACCACCAATTTAGCTGAGAATAGTAATAACATATTGAAAGGTGTTCGTAACATGCTAATTACTACCGTAGTTAGAACAACATATTACAAGTTTAACGTTATTTTTACTAGAAAAATTGATGAAACTGGTAATATAAGAGTTAATAGACAACAATGAACCGAGTATGTCATGAGTAAGATGTGTGAAAATTCACGAGAGGCGTCATCACATAAGCCTTGTTTGTTCAACATGGACATCAGTTTATTTTGGGTAGATGAGAGATATAATATAAGAACCATAACAACTGGATACATGTTTGTTGTCAATCTAAATGAAAGAATGTCTAGTTGCGATAAATTTAAAAGCCCTTCATTTCCCATGCTCACATACAATATATGCTAGCGCGTTTGTTTCCTTTAATGAATGGTCTTATGTGGATTTAGTATATTCTAATGCAAATTTAGTGAATACGTATCGTGGACAGTTTAAATCTATTGGTGGACAGGAAAATTGGCCCGAAATTCAATGGATACATATTAGCCCCAACCCTGCGATGCTGAGGAAGAAAAGTCGTTATGTTACAAATCGCATTCGAAATGAAATGGATTGACAGGATCCAAGCAGAACCCGGACACTCGCTAAATGCAGTATTTGTCTCACGGAAGGGCATAATAAATAAAACTGTCAACTTAAAAGAATGTCTGATCCATGACCGAATTAGTTATCTGTACTTCGCAATTTGAAATTTTTATGTTATACTTCTTATCGTTTTGATTACTAATAACAAATAGTCTAGATACGCGACATATTGTTTAATTATATATCGTTTTGGTTTCAAAGCTTTAAATAATGAGATGACATATGAACTCAAATATAATAATAATATACATGTCCAATAATAATCATATCACATGTACAATAACAACTGAATGGTATAATGCCTATGTCGGTACAAATGTCCGCTTGTCCCACATTTTGAGGGGTTTGCTGACACGTGATGACAATTCTTCCTCAGCAAGTTGGGTGACCGGTGGTGTCATGTAATCATACATTTTCTCTGATTCAAATAGTCTAGTCCTAATCATCACAAGATCATAGGACGGACGTGCTGTTAGAGGAGTCATCATCAGATCGATCCAATCTCCAGTATACTCTGCATGTGAAGAGGAGTCAGCGTATGTATCAATCGCCGATGGGGGAACACGAGAACCAATGTAAAAAAAAGTTATATACAAGAGATTGTGCCGCATGTGGTATCATATCGAAATACCCTTGGTTCTCTGTAAATACTATTGGATTGGACTGATACGACACATCGACCAATAGACCAGTCACATTAGCGCGACGACCAGAGTGGGATGAGCTCTGAGATCTGTCACTAAAATGTTGTCGGACCTTGGTGGAGTGTGAGGTAAGTTGGCGTCGTGATAATGTAACATGTGCCTCCGAACATATGGATGCACTACTTGCTGAGTTCGTTGCCTTAGGAGTCATATGAGGTTGCATCACCGGTGGGAACATCTCAAACTTCACAAACACCCCGATTAGCCTCGTAACAAATGTCTCATATCGCTGAGGTGTCAAACCCTACTGAGGCACCCCCTGCTGAGGAGGTAAGCATGTTCATCGGTCGGTTTGGAGGACATTTTCATCCGACCGAGTGTGTAAAAATTGAGAAAATGTAAACCCGTCACCGACCACCTCATTAACGAAACCGATGGATTCGATTTCATATGAGTTGGGTTGGCTTGGGCGGGTTGACTCGGTTTAGACTTGTTTCATGAGACACAGAGATAGAGAGAACAGAAAACAATGAGAAAAAAGGAGGAGACCTTGGGTGGCGCCGTGGCGGTGACGGAGAGAAGACCTAGGCTTGGTTTCACTCTGGAGGTTCTTGCCGAACTAGACAACCCACAAATTTGTTGCGGCTTTCCTACCTCAGATTCTCAGAATAAGTTACTGCAAGAGATTTTTTCCAGTGAACAATAAAAAACACACTGGGATTGCTTTTCTATTCTTTTTTATCAACCCATTATGTGTCAAAACCTTAAGCTTTTAGCTTTCACTGCTGTTTCATCTCAAGGTATGTGGGAGAGTCGGAGAGGAGAAACTGAAAGGACAGGAAAGAGTGAAGGAGAAAGACACTTAAAATTAAAAAAAGCATAGGAAAAGAGAAACAAGAGAGAGAAGAAAAAGTTGAAAAGTCAAAGAATTGGTTTTTCAAAATTTGAAAGGACGGAAAATAGAGATGTTCAACCATTGGGAAGTGGGAAGGAATTGATGAGGGAGAGAGAAAGTACCGATTTTATTCGGTTTTATTCGGTTTTACTTAGTAAAAACCGAACTGACCAGTCTAAACCGAAATATTAAATCTGAGCCATCCGATTCCACCTGCCTTTCATCTGTAACCGATGGATTGGCATCAAACTGGTCCAATTCGGTCGGATTGTTATGGGTTATGAACACCCCTATGAGGAGGGGTCTGTTGAGTTTCCCCTCTCTGTTGAGTTCTCTATCCCTGCTAAGGCACCCATTGCTGAGGAAGGGTCTGTTGAGTTCTCCAACTTTGTTAAGGCACCCCCTGTTAAGGAGTGTTCTGCTGTGTTCCTCATTCTTGTCGAGTTCCCAATCCTATTGAATTTGAGGATAAGTAGAGACCTGTACCGTAATAAATTATGAATTACAATTCATTCACAAAATGATATAGTAATTTAAAACAAATTCAAAAACAAACATAATAAATGTAACGCACTGACCTGTATGACATTTTTAGGCCTCATCCATCGGCGCGTTGTGAGTGAGTACCATGCAATGTAATCCGGATCTACGCCAAACGACTCGTCTAACTTAACTACATATTGACGTCACTCATCCCATAAAAGGTTGAGAGTCATATAATGCAACGTCCATAATGTAGCCTGCTTCTTCCTCATATTAACATTGTGTAATTGTGTATCATAAATAGTAATATCTCAGAAAATGTGTTGTCTACTCCCAAATTGGCGTACAACTTCGATCTAGATCGTGATGCACGATGTGATAACATATTAATGACACCTTAAGAGCCCAAATTGCATGTCCCCTAACACAATAGTTCGGGAGTAGTGTCATTAATACCCTGGTATATGGCTGTCACACAATCTATTTACGTGTAACATTAATAACATTAAATATATTTCCTACAACAATTCAAGTAATAAATTACATACATTAATTACTAGTAAGAAGTATTCTTACATCATCATTTTCAAGTAGATCAAAGGTCCATCGATACCCCTTTTGGTTCGAGCTATAGGCAATATTAGTCTAATTTAGAAAAAAATTTCATCTAAGATTTTGATAGATATTACACTATAATTAATTACATTTATTACACTAAATAAATTATGTACTATTAATTATATCTATTATACTCAAAAAATAATGTCATTATAATATGAATTATATAATTTAATTGACAACTCCTAACATTAATATACTTTAGTTCTAAATAAATTATCAGAATATAATATAGCTTAATTATAAATAACTTAAAATTTAATTTATTGACCTACTTGCAAGTAGCCTAGTTAGATCACAATCTTTTCGCCTTTGAGCTATATACGGGAATTTCTCCTAGGCCTAACGCTGGAGTAAAAAATAGTATCTTGCGAAGTTATCAGCTTCTTCAAGAGAAGTCATGCAAAGACTTTTACAAAGAACAGTAAGGCAAGCTGATCCCCAGCTGAATTTCCTAGCTTCATCCCATTTTTCTAACAACTTTAAATACATAACATGTACACAATTTTCAGTACGATCAGACATAAGTCACATGCCAATTAAACGTAGTATATGTGCTCTAACAAATTATTGTATTACGTCATCTAGAGCATCATTTGGGCATTGATTAAATGTTTGGGAAAGCTAGCTCAGTTTCAGTCTTCCTCCAGCTAAGGCTGAATCAGGTGAGGTTACACCAAGTAATTCCCGACAAAGATCTTTTCATGTGTAACCGGTATACTCGAATACTGCTTCCCCATCAACAGGCATACCAAGTAACACTTCTACATCTTGTAATGTGATAGTACACTTACCGTAAGATATGTGAAATGTATGTGTCTCTAGCCTCCACCGTTCAACTAATGCATAAATTAATTGGACATCAATATGAGCAGGTTCTATTTTTACAATCCCACCAAAATCTGTCATTCTCACGTATTCTATAACTTGATCATTAGGTCTACGTATATTACCATGAGATCGATGACGTAACTCTATATCAACTTGTATAAAAATTACAACAGTTTATAAACAAAATTACAATAATATATGTGTACAAAAATTCTATAAATTCAAAATACTCCACAAAAATATTTATAAATTACTTATTCCGGTATTTCATACTTTTTGTCGAAATGTAATTATTTTGTTCAATCAACAAAGTAAAGTCTTGTAGTCCTGGTAGTACAACTTGATCCGCTATAGTGTAGACCAAATAAATAAAAATTAACTTTTAGTAGAATGGATACAAAAATAAAAATAGTTAATTAAAGTAACAACAAAAAAATTATAGTTGAACAAGAGGAAGAACAAAAGAAATAACAAAGAAGTAAAGAAGAGAAGCAAGGAAGCAAAGCAAAGCAAAGAAGCAGAATGACCAGCAAGGAAAAATTTAGAGGGGAAGGGCGGAGGAAGAGGGAAGAAAAGGGCAAAAAAAATTCATCCAACTCTGCCACGTGGCACGTATTGATTCAGCCTTCAAATGGCTCACTGGGGAGCTAACACGTGGCACTGCAAGGTTTAAATTTTTTGCTGGTCAAACACGCAACGTCCTGCAAAGCTGCCGTGTAAGACAAGTTGGGACGCGCCGTGGGGCCCATAGTGTGTCCAGTCAACATGCGCCGCGAGAGCCCCGGCACGTCCAATGGGACCCGCAGTTGTCAGCCACCTTTTTTTTTTGATTATTTTAAAACTACATTATTGTGTAATTATGTTTCAAAGTATACTACTTTGGTAAATAAGTTTTTTCACTGCATTATTAAGGTCAAAGTGCCACGATAGCGTCTTATTTGTATTTGACAAATTCACACTTGTACGATAATTCAACTATACACCACGAAAATACAAGAATACAATTGGTCCCATTCCACATCTGTCTTTAGAATAAACTTACATTTGTATTTTTGAAAAATTTAATATTTAATAAAATAATCTTTAAAAAAAATTAACTATAAATAATTTTAAAAAAAATTAATATCATAATAAAATAATCTTTAAAATATTCAAAATTTAATAATTATGCATATTAATTTTTTTGAAACATATTTTATAATTAATATTCTTTTAAAATTTATTTTATTAAATCTTGAATGTTTCNGATAATTCAACTGTACACCACGAAAATACAAGAATACAATTGGTCCCATTCCACATCTGTCTTTAGAATAAACTTACATTTGTATTTTTGAAAAATTTAATATTTAATAAAATAATCTTTAAAAAAAATTAACTATAAATAATTTTAAAAAAAATTAATATCATAATAAAATAATCTTTAAAATATTCAAAATTTAATAATTATGCATATTAATTTTTTTGAAACATATTTTATAATTAATATTCTTTTAAAATTTATTTTATTAAATCTTGAATGTTTCATAGATTTACTCCTGTCTTTGTTACTTGCCGTTGAAGACAATACTACTGAATGTAAGAGGGGGTTTAAACAAAACCCTGGTAATAGATTTGAACCACAGAATTTGAAGATTTTGTGAGTGAATAAGAAGACGACAAATCACAAAGGTATCACTTGAACAGTTTCTACACATTTGTCAATCCACTGCATAAACAAATAAAACCATTGATTTCCGATGCTCTGCTTTGGCTTTTTGAGATAGAAGACAACAAAACCCAGAAAATGCAAGAATCAGCAGTAATAATCGTCGGTGCTGGCACCTCCGGCATCGCCACCGCCGCTTGCTTAACTAAACGTTCGGTGCCGTTCATAATTCTTGAAAGAGAAGAGTGTTTTGCTTCTCTATGGCAGAAATATACGTACGATCGCCTTCATCTTCACCTGAGGAAGCAAATTTGTGAACTTCCCCACATGCCTTTTCCACCATCTTACCCTAATTATGTACCCAGAACGCAGTTCATACAATACTTGGGTGACTATGTTTCCCACTTCAAGATTAGCCCTTTATACCAGAGAGCCGTAGAATTAGCAGAATATGATGAGGGGGACCAGAAATGGAGGGTGAAGGCTAGGAATCGGAACTCCGGCGAGGTTGAGGAATATGCAGGGAGGTTTTTGGTGGTGGCGAGCGGAGAAACGGCGGAGCCTCGTGTACCTGAGATTGAAGGTTTGGGTAGCTTCAAAGGGAAAGTGCTTCATTCAACTGGGTATAAAAATGGGAGGGAATTTAAAGATGAGCATGTTCTGGTTGTTGGGTCTGGCAATTCTGGCATGGAAATTGCATTAGATTTAGCCAATCATTGTGCTAAACCTTCCATCATAGTTCGAAGCCCGGTAATTAATTAATTCATTATTTTTATGATTAATCTGTATTGGATTTGTTTATTCGTTCTGAAATATTAAATTAATTAATGGATTAATTTGTAGGTTCATTTTCTTTCAAGGGATATGATGTATTACGCCACTGTTTTATTCAAGTATCTGTCGCCAAGCACGGTGGAGAAAGTGGTGGTACTTGTTAGCAGAATGGTGTATGGGGATTTGACCAAGTATGGAATACCTTGGCCAAGTGAAGGTCCTTTCACTATGAAGATGAAGTATGGCAAGTTCCCAATCGTTGACTTAGGAACCGTTAACAAAATTAAGTGTGGAGAGATAAAGGTATGCATTTCTGGGTGGGAAACTCTTTTATTGCTCAACATTCTAATACTAATTGAATGGATATATATTAAATTACTTGGCTAAGCTATAAGATCATAAAATACCTGTTATGTTAATTTGTTATACTTATCCCTAGGTGTTGCCAGCGGAAATAGAAAGCTTAAGAGGAAACGAGGTCCTGTTGAAGGATGGCAAGTCACACTCATTTGACTCCATTATTTTCTGCACAGGCTTCAAAAGATCAACACAAAACTGGCTTAAGGTATGTATATCAATATCTTATTTTTTGTGTGGAAAAAAGTGATTAAGATCAAACTAACAAACATAAGAGAAAAGAGTGCATGACAAGAGAGTATGTGATTGAAATGTTGATTGAGAATTTGTCTTGTGTTTTGGACTTGGATGGTGCAGGGGGACGATTATCTTCTGAACGAGGATGGTTTTCCAAAGCCTAGTTTCCCAAACCATTGGAAGGGACACAAGGGTTTGTATTGCGTTGGACTCTCAAGGAGAGGTTTTTATGGAGCTAACCTCGATGCCCAAAACATAGCTAATCATATTAGCTCACTTATTAACTCCCCACCAACACAATAAATAACCTAAACTGAAAATTCACAATTGCATCATCATTCGCAACCTGCTTTCATTGTCAATATAGCCACAGACTTCAGACTTCATATGATTATGGATGCAAGTGTATATTGTGTATGCATATATAGATAAACACACACATATATCTGTATTAAATTAGTTTTGTGCCCATTAAGTAGCTCATTGGCATAATCAATGTTTTTTTATTTTTTTGGGCAACAGACATAAATTAACGTTTGACGGAGAGGGCGTTAGATGGACCATGTTAGGGAGGATTGGCCCATGGGCCTAGCACCTTATTCTGGTTAAATCCTCAACCCAACTTACGGTTACAAACTTGAAAGCTCAACTGTCGAAATTGGTTTAATTATAATTTTCAACCATAACATGAACATGAACATGAACATGAACTTCACTTTTATAGCCGGCAGATTAAAAAAGAATAATGGAATTCTGAATGGTGATTCTGATGGTGACTGGTGATTGTGATTTCTCAGGAAAAAAGACATTTTTTGCATTAAAATTCTCAGTTGCATTGGACCGACGGGGAACAAATCAACAGATTACCAAGACTGGAGAGTAAACATATTCATCAAATAAATTTACTTGTCCTTTCATTTAAAATTATATTAAATTGTTCAACTATTATTCAATCTAAATATTTCACATAAAATATTTGAAAATTCGTGAGAAATCAAAGTGAATTATTTATTGTGTTGGTTGTTTTTAATTGATTAGAATAAGTTACAAGAACATTGAATGGTTGTTGAACTGGTGAGAATGTTTTGAATTTTGTGATGATTAGAATGTACAGAAGGGAGACAGCTTGAGCATAGACGCAAGAAATCTTATAGCTATTCACGTCGCAGCAATCAGCATGCGTGGGGTGGCAGAGGTAGTCCTCATCAGGATTCAGGAACTGGGCTAGCTAGCTAATTAACCTTCACATGCAAGCTTCAACTAGCATTGAGATTGCTTCACTTTATAGCTTTTGAGATGCTTATAACGTATGATTTAGCGTGCTCACAGCAGAGCAGACATCAAACAATTGCTTTAAGGGCACGTCCCAGCTCAGCAGCAAGAGCAGCTCAATCAATGCAAAAATAATTTGATTAGACACATAAATAAAAGTTATTATCAAATCACAAATCTTAGCTTAAAAATAATCTCATAAACACTTGACCACAAAACCTCTTCATATATATTTCTTTCCCTTCTTTCTTTTTCCTTAACAATGTTCACTAGACTGTTCTTGATGCTTTGATGCCTTGACTTAAAAGATCACTAATACTTGTTTTCTGGGCCGCTGCCAAAAAAGCGAGTTTTGATGCTTCGCTGGTTTGTTTATTTATGGATATTAATTAACTTCTGAAATAATAATGTAAACCATATCAAAATTTTCCAAGGTCATGTACTCAAAAAGTCTACACATCCTTATCTGATAGACTGACAAAAAGACTTCAGCGTAGGAATTGGTTTACTTCCACACCTTCAAATTCACTTCCAATTAAGTAAACAGAGTATGAAAATTCACACTTTAAACCATGACCCAAACCAAGTTGCTTCTGCTTCTGTCCCCACAAATTTAGAATTAACAAAAGTGAACGCGTTTGCTTTATGTCTTCCCTTACAAGACAACTTTATTAAGGATACATAGGATTTGCACAACGGACTTTTATTCTTCCAACACTAATCCCATTCCTACACAAACCCTTTTTCCATGTGCCTTGACCTCTCACACCTATTCTCTAATAACATCACAACAAAGAAAAAATAATTCTGAAGAAATAAGAAATCAAATTTTAAGTGTAAATTTTCTAGAGTCTTCATAGTTCAATTTCAAACCATTCCCCACCCATGTGCGCAAATTTTCTATCATAATATTTTATAGATTGCATCAAATTCCACTAAATTTTTTAATATTCAACTCAGATTCGGTCACCTACCATTGGTGTGATAGAAAATATATATATATGAAGTTATGAACACAATCGGATCCAAATTCTTTTATCTGCGGAGCAATATATTTTTTTATATGCTATTAAACTCTTTAAATATTAATTTAATTATTTTAATATTGATGAATCTAATTTTTTTATTTTTACTTTTATTTAATGTTTTAAGAAAAATATTATTTTTATGATAATTTTTTTAAGATATTTATTAATCATTGTTATATTTAAAATTATTCCTTAAAAAAATTATGGTTATTCACATATATGTTTTTTAGTATTTTTATGATTAAATTGAAAATATAGTAAGTTGTCTTTTTATTTTTGTAGTCATTAGTAACTAACTATTATCAGGACAATTAATATGGTGGCAAGAAATAATTTTTTAATATCCTATTAATAAATAAATTTTGTTGGTGGGTGGGGGACAATTGGTCCCACAGCCTTCAATATAAATCCGTCCCTGAGTACACAATACTAGCTACCATTCGTCCATTGTCATAAATACGTATTGAAGCTTCACTTGGGGTTTCTCCTTATCTTACCTTTTATTTAGATAATAATGGTGGAGGAACAAGTGGTGATCATCATCGGCGCAGGCCCCTCTGGCCTGGCCGCGGCTGCATGCTTGAGAAAGCGATCTATTCCCTTCATAATGCTTGAAAGAGAAGACTGTTTTGCTTCTCTATGGAAGAAATATTCGTATGATCGTCTTCACCTTCATCTCACAAAGCAATTTTGTGAGCTACCTCACATGTCATTCCCACCCACTTGTCCTCGATACGTGCCAAAGAAGCAGTTCTTACAGTATTTAGATGACTATGTGTCACACTTCAAGATTAGTCCTCTGTATCACAGAACAGTGGAGTTGGCTGAATATGATGAAGGTGCACAGAAATGGAGGGTGAAGGCTATGAATGGAGATTCTGGTCAGGTTGAGGAATATGCAGGGAAATTTCTGGTGGTGGCCACGGGTGAAACCTCTGACCCTTTTGTTCCAGAGGTTGAAGGGCTCAGTAGCTTTAATGGGAAACTACTTCATTCAACAAGGTTTAAGTCTGGGAAGGAGTTCAAAGATGAGCATGTTCTGGTTGTGGGGTCTGGCAATTCTGGCATGGAAATTGCATCAGACTTGGCCAACCATGGTGCCAAAACTTCAATTGTGGTTCGAAGCCCGGTACGTGATTAATCATTATATGATCTTCAAAAAAAAAAATTGTGATTAATAATTAATCTTTTATTTACTTAAATGAGTTATAATTGCTTTTACACAAGCATACACAATTACACAGCACAATTAATTTAGAAATCTCCTAAAAAAAAATGAGATCCATGTTCAATACATGCAATATTGCAGGTTCATTTTCTATCAAGGGAAATGGTGTTTCTGGGCCTATTTTTGTTGAAGTATTTATCGTTAGGCATTGTGGACTCATTAATGGTGATTCTTAGCAAGATGGCTTATGGGGATGTGACCAACTATGGGATTGCCAGGCCTGATGAGGGTCCTTTCTTCATGAAGGTTAAGTATGGCAAATATCCAGTCATTGACGTTGGAACCTACAAGAAAATCAAGTCTGGAGAGATAAAGGTCAATTACTAATTAATAATTACTTTTTTTTTTGTTGACTAATTGATGGCATGCATGGTTTAATTTATTTATGTCTTCCTATGGTGGTTAATTAATGGATTGACTTAAGTTAGGTAACCTACCTTACAGGTGTAGCATATTATAGCACTTTTTAAGGTCAAATTAACAGACTAAATAGTATACATCGCCGAAGCCTACCCACATTTGAATACGATCTTCTTCACTTTCACATAGACTCACTCAATATCAGAGAAACCTTACAATCAAAACAATAAAAGCAAAGAGCATTAGAGGTTTCGTGCTTAATGAGGATTTTCATATGTGCACACGTCAACATGAAAGGCCTAGGTTTAAGTGGGTAGATAGATATCCGCGGAAGGAATAGGCTTAACATATTCTTGGTTTACTGTAACCCGGGTTTACTTCGTTCTCATAAATCAATGTTATTGTTTAGTTAGTGATGGAATGGTATTATATGTATTGTTTTATACGTAGGTGTTGCCAGCAGAAATAGAAAGCCTGAGAGGTAACGACGTGAAATTCAAGAATGGCAAGTCGTATCCATTTGATACCATCGTTTTCTGCACCGGCTTCAAGAGATCAACACAAAAGTGGCTTATGGTATGTAATTCACTTTATTATCCATTATTTATAAATATGAACAAGGCAATGCATTAATAAATAATGGATAGGGTGAAATTTATGATTTATGTGAGGAAAATAGGTTATCCCAATGTGTAGTCCAAATTGTGATAGGTAAATAACAATTGTGTTGTTTATGGGCTATGGCAGGGGGATGATTATCTTTTGAACCACGATGGTCTTCCCAAACCGAGTTTTCCAAACCATTGGAAGGGAAAGAAGGGTCTGTATTGCGTTGGATTGGCAAGAAGAGGGTTTTATGGGGCTGCAGCCGATGCTGAAAATATAGCACAAGATATAACCTCATTTGGTTAGTATACTATAGTCTGTATACATATACCCAAAAAGAACATCAACGTTTTGTAATGTCAGTTGCCAGACAGAAGCAGTGGCTTTTAAAGAAAATATTAATGATTGCAGTAGTTGATCATGATTCATGAACAAGTAACCAGCATTCCGATCCTCCCCTGTAATGCATCCTTGTCGAAACAAAATAAAATCCGAATACAACAGAATAAAAGTACTTATATTTCCACATCCAAATTGGACATTTTATAACATAGAAAATTATTGTAAATGATTACATCAATGCTTCAAGGCTAATAAGAGCCGCTCCTATGTGCACTAATTATCTCCCTAAAAAATACATTGTACGTGAAAACTTGTAAAATCAAACCTGAAGAACACTTCCAGGGTTATCAAATAAGGGAGGGGAAAAAATCACCGAAGAAGAAATCGTGTATAAAAAATTGGAAAGAATACTGTATTCAAGAGCTCAATTTCCCGTCCCACTAATAAAATAATAATAATCAGGGGGAAAGAGAGAGAGAGAAATACCCCATGCTGATGATGCTATATATGCCCCCATATGAGTGTAAAACCATAAATAAGAAAGAGCCTAAAAGATAAATTCATGTGTCCCCCGTAAGGCTGGTTAGCTGATATTATTGCTGCGCTTATTTGGTGCCCAAATTTGTTACCCTGCGTCTTAAGTCTTAAGCAATGCTGTGATGGGAAATTTCACATTGAAATCAGCGGAGTAAATTTATGCCCAGAGCAATCCATCAACGCCTATGTCAAAATTGGAAACTGGGCTATCACCAAATTCCTGGTCTACTGGTTTGTCGTCTCCGAGTGAATCCACATATGGCTTCAATAGATCAGAGGATCTTTCAGATGGTATACCATAATCTCTAAGTATGCAGGATGAAGCAGCACTTGATGCTTCCCTCTCCAAAACAGCAATATAGTTGTCTTCAAATTCGAAAAATAGATACCTATTCTTGCATGCTGATTAAGATCAAGAACAAAGAAAAACCTTAAGGCTTATTGAAAAAAAAAAGAAAAAAAAAGTAGTAGTAGTAGAATAGATTGTTAAACTTACAATCAACAAGGTGTGCAAGGTGATGAATGTTTTTAATTCGAGTTCCATTGAATTTCAAAACCTGTAATTTTCTTTTATATTAGAGTGAATGTATACAGTTTACTGGAGTCAATCTTGCAATTGATAGTAAATGACTTGCCTGCTGATTGCTCATATCTTCATACCCTATGTTGACTTCATTTGCTAATACCTATTAATAAGAAAGACAAGAAAAGTAAAATTATGCTATACAAATTACATTAAAGCTGCATGCAAAAGAAAAGTAAAGTCTCAATAGAAATTCTCAAATCAATAGAATCATTGAATAAGAAATGATCGATAAAATTCAAAATGTTGCATGCAAAGAAAAATTTTCAAGTAAGTAAATTGAACATCTTATGTATAGCATTGTCAATTTTGGGCCCAACCCGTATAAAATCAGGTTAGGGCTTGAATTTTGATGCCGCAATTAAATTCGAGCTTTTTTTGGCCCAGCCTGATTTTTAATATTTTTTTGTTTTTCATTTATTTTTTATTTTTAAATATTTTTTTTATTTTAAAAATAGTAAAATAATACTAATCAGGACTGCCTGCGTATATATAGGGCTGGGCTCAGGCCCTGAAGCTAGGTCCGATTAAATTTGGGTCTTTTTGGCCTGGCTCACTTGACACTACTACCTATACATATTGTTGAAGATGCAAACCTACCTGGGATAGGATAACAATCTGTTCCCCTTGAAACCTCGCCAGAGAATAACGTGCCTTTGCCAATAATTTCAGCTGGCAAGGAAAAAAATTCAATATCAAGCTCAAACCACAAACCACAAACAGAAAATGCATTTGTCTAACAGACTATTATTATTTTTGTAACCTTGAGCTTTTAAGGTAAGCCATATAAGTCAGAAGTGAACTTACCCCTATCGAGTCTTCACATTCCTCCCTGTCAAAAGATCAATAATTAAAATAGCAAAAATTAGGAGTACACGCTCAAAAATAAAAAAAACTACGAAGAATGCCAAGTGCAAAGAATAATGTAACGTACTCTATCAATGGCTCTGAGAGGGGTGTAAACACTAAACCAGCAATTATTAGATAAGAAGGCTGACCACCATCAATGTGATAGGGAACCTTGAAGTGAAAATAAGCATTCAAAAACAAGCATCAGATTGAGGAACTCATGATGTAATGATGACAATTTTGTATGACATACCAAATGAACTCGTGGATTTAAAACTACTTTAGCCTTCATTAGCTTCCCTGCTCTGATGATACCAAGCTCTGCATTATCACCTGCAAATCTGTGCAAGACCATTACTTTAGGCTCCCATTCTAAACATACCAATGGTCAAGGTAAAGCCAACTCTCAGAAACTGGCTATAATGTTGTAATTGCAAAACTCACAAACATAACCCTTATGAAAGGTTTATTAGCAGTAACAAGCATAATAATACTAAAAGTGATAAATTCAGATTTCAATTTATTAATTCCAAAAAGGATGAAGCCTGTACTTTTGACTGATGAGGAAGCGGAATGCAATGCGTTCGTTTGATCGGAATGGAACTGTTCCTTCACTGCCAATATGAACGTCATCAAAGCTGACAATTACATCACCCTGAAATGGAAAATGTTACCTATAATGTTAAAACACATTTGAATGGATTTTAGAAAAGCTGGAAGGGTGGTATTAAATTTCACAGGTACATCTTCTCTCCTCCACCCCTTTTTCTTTAAGACTAACACCAAAAGATCTCTAAATCAATCACCAAATACACACCTCTCATGGACCAGAATTTTATAAAAACAATCATAGCTCATGACAATATTTTTAACTCTAAAGCTAGCTCGAAAGTATTTTTCATAACGCACATTATGTTCTATCCAATCATTATAGCCTTATACCTCAGACTTTATAGTTTTTTTCTCCCCAAAAAAAGTAGCTTTTCGTGTTATATTGCGTCTTCTTTTGGATCACACTATTCAAAGCATTTAAAGATACTAATTATCTAAAAATCTACTAGTCCTATCATGTTAAGAAGCGCAAAAATATACTCATGGGCCACTCAAGGACAACATCTAGGGATCCAAATTGTCCAAAATACCTTCTTTAATACATTATTTGCATCAGAAGTTGGTTCAACTCTACGCACCAGGACACCCTGCATAAAACAGACACATAAAATTGGTACAAGAAAATCTTATATTTTTCTAGCAGACATACTGTAAGAACTGATATCTAATTGTCAACCATAAACAGCCACATGATGGAGACAAACCTCATTAGACTGTACTTTCAAGCATGCACGTAGTGCAGGATTCTCTAACTTCTGCAACAGTACACCGAGGCAAGGGAAACCTGGGAGTTTTTAGATGACACCAGTACAGTTTGCATGTTAAGCTTTATTTCTAGACTTCAGTCATAATAGAAATAACTGAAGTAATGCTCGCTGAAAGACTATTAGTAAACTCTTTTCAAGATACAATGTTGGAACTAAAAAATGCCACAAACATCATAGAACAGTGCAGCAAAGCAAGAAGAAACAGATTTTTATATGTGCAGGAATATTTATTGTTATTCTTGTTTTATGCAAGATGCAAAGATATTAATGTATCCACACAAAATTAACATAAGAAAATATGTGAAATGCTTTCAAGAAAATGGCATGTAAAAATTCTTGGATGTAGGCTTCTAAGCTTGTTCGTAGAACACACAGGATTACAGAATGGTTTTTGTTGAAAAAACATACAATTGCCCGTGGAGAAGTTTTATGTTGAGTAGCTTTTACTTTTTATCAGAATTTGAAAGAGATACTCCGAGAGTCATAAGCAATGACATTTAGTTGAATCAAACACTTAATTTCTCCTTGCAATGTGATGCAATGCCTCTACAAGCATATTCACACACCAAATTAACAAGTCTACCAAACATAAGCATATATAATTTAAGAAGAATTTCTTACCAGTGTACTTGCCATTCCTCTCATAGTCATCCAGAAAACGAGATACAACTGTTGTTGGAATCACATAGCCAATATTTTCTGCGTCTTCGGATCTGTAGACCTAGAGGTAATGTCACATAAGAAAGTGACCGAGAAAATAACAGACAACACAAAAAGAGTTTCTAATCGGGTAAAAAAAGCTACAAATAGGTCTGAAAAATTATCAATTTCTCAATTTATATTAGCAGAAAGGTATTTTTATGAGTAACAGGATTCTTAAAACTTGTCCCAGATTGCAACACATGAAAATATTTTTATATTACAGTTTTTATGAGAAAAGTAAGCACTGGTAAATCAACTGAGACCATGCCATAAAATCTACCTGAAATGCCACACCAATGCACTCCCCTTGGTCACTGAAGGCTGGACCACCACTATTACCTAAAATCTAGCAGGTATAAGCAATGGCTATCACAATGATATGTAATAATGCCATAAAAGAGAAAGAACCTATTTCAAAATTGGACGGCAATTATATTACTATAGAAGAAAAATAGCCAGAGAGTTTTTTCCAAGAGCAGGTTCAAATTAAAATTTAAACCATTTTAAGATCTACTGACCAGGATTTATTGCAGCATCAATTTGAATACCCAGCAAATCAGATGATCCATGAGCATATGATGTGACCTGGTTACATTTTTCCATGACAATTTAGCACTAAGAAATATCCCAACTATACTGCAAAAGAAATTATATACATATCACAGTAGATGAAATGATGAATTGTCACATTAATCTAAAGGAATATAACAAACCTCTATACGAGATACAACTCCCTTTGTCACTGAAATTGTGTCTCCTCCAAGGGGATATCCTACAACAGTAACAGCATCCTACAATTTGGAAAGAAGTATTGAGAATTTTAAGTCAAATCCATGTGCCTGATATAGTACAGGAAAATTTATATAAGCTTTGCAAAACTCCGTTCATATTACTGGCTGAATCAATTTCTTGCATTTTCACATATTTATTAAAGCCACACATTATATATAGATAGTGAAGATGGTGAAGAAAACAAATCCACAACTATTCTGCAAATAAAAGTGGTGGAGAGGGTGAAGGAAAATGGGAAAATAATGCAACTGGCTCTACCTTTTAAGAGTTGATGATTGTGTGGACAATTAAAATTTATATCGTCATCATAATATGTGATATCAAATATTGATCAAGTGAAAGTTCTCAGCATAGTTTCTGAATTTATATGATGAATATTACTTTTCATCTAATCATTTACGTCCTTTTAATATATTTTTTAAAAACTTAGTAACCAGAAAGAAAGCGATAACTATCATCGTCTATCTGGCACTTTAACAAGTAAGTTTGATTTCAACTCGGTTCAACAAACACATCCAACACTCTCAGAGAATCTCCATTATTGTTATTTTATTATTACTATTTCACACATCAGTTCATTTCAACTTCATTAATGAATTAATTATCTATTTCTTCGGGAAAAATTATATATATATAAAAAAAAAAGACCAAAGCAGAATGAAAGCAACTATATTTACAAAAAGAAAAATCAATGAAATTTTGCAAAGAAGGAAAAGAGGTACTTTCATACCTGAAGATGAGGCATACGTCCAAATCTGAGTGGCTCTACTTCTCTCCAGAATTCCTCACTTTCTACTGAAAGCAAAGCTATATCACAATCAACACCTCTGGCTAATACCTGTACATTCCATCACTGAGAGGAAAGTAAATAATATGAAAGTGTGCTAAATATCAATGTCTCAAGCACCTTTCTTTGTCAGTTGATTATTATCATTTGGTAAAGGTCATAATTATAATAAATTAAGAAAGATCAGTCAAATGAGTCAACAAGATATACCCACCAAGTACTAATTTATGTGAATCATCAACACCACTTTGTATATCATAATTTACTTAAAATTAATAGAAAAGGTCACTGCAGGTTACCTGAATTACAATAATTAAACACCACAACCATTTAAGGAAATTTCCCCAGCCTTCCAAGTTGCAGTGACCCAAGTTTGCTTAATTTTCTGCCATCTGTGACCTATTTTAACCCGCACAGAGGACACTTGCATTCTACTACTAATTCGTCAAAAATCAAAACAGCTATAACTTGCATTTAAACTCTAGAGTTACTCGCTCTCTTTGCACTCCTAACTCATACATTTATAGTTACTCTGTTTTACCTTTTTAAGGTTCTTAGCTTCAAGTCTTGGCATGATATAGAGGATAAGTAACATAATGCTATGTCCACAGAATGAAACTGTAGCCAGATATGTTAAGGAAATTGTTCTCCAGAGGTTGACATGATATTAAAGGAGCATTCTGCAAAAAAAAAAAAAAAAAAANAAAAAAAAAAAAAAAAAGGACAATTCTTCTGTAGGAGCAATACCTTAGCCACAAATTTTGTATCATCCCCTCTTCTCTTGACTTTAACCTGCAATCAGCAAAAACACGATAACAATTGAATCTCCTTAACTTGCGTTGCACCTCATATCTTGAGGAGAAAATCAAAATGAAAGTAGAAACATTAAAGAAATATCAACATAACATTTTAGAGATTGGACTAGCTGTTTAGAGCTCAGTTGAAAAGTTGTATCCTTTTTTAACATAAAAAAAGTCATAGCAGCCAGTTGGCATTGTCCATAAGCAAAGAGATACATGTAAGTTCTATGAACTACATTTTTCATAACTTTCTTTTTCTTTCAATCTGAACTACCTGTAATGAAATTTGTATTCAAAGATCTACTGAAGATAAGACAACTGGGGATATTACCTGTGTATCATGTTCCACACAATGTGCATTGGTCAAAAGTTTCCTGCCTCCAATCATAAATGCACTGCAGATGAAATGTAGCTTGTAAGAAGAGGATTCTTCATATACTACAGATACTAATAAGCATTTCAATATCTTGCCTTCCAGTACTTGTATATTGTCTCTGCTTTTGCCAAGGAAGTGAATAATCTGGTGCAGTATGGGTGCAATAAACCTAAAATGACACACAAACAAGAAACCTTAACAAATAGAAAAGAGTCTATTGACATAAGGTAAGGTGTAAAATCAGATTATTGTGAATTGAATGATAATTTAGATATAGGACAGTTAATATCGAACTTGAAACCATCTAACAAACTGGTGACATGTCATGAAAGCTCCCAACCAAGGACGTGAACCACCCAAACTTAAATGCAGAAAAAATAGAAAAATTATCGACCAAAAAAAGAAAAGAGTTGTAACCTTTACCTTCACAACAGCATTAAGGAAAGCTGTGTCTTGTATATTACTTGGTTCAACCTGAAATTGAATTAGTTACTTATGAAGTTAAAGAGGAGAATAAGAGAAGAAACCATCAGCTTGTCTCAAGTATCTCTTCAATGTTTTTCCATAAGAAAGCAAAACGGATCTCTTCTCAAGGGTAAAGAACTGTAAGAGGAACTATATCATCTTTTTGATTGTCGAAATTCTCTACATATATTTCTTGAACATAAGTTGAGCATTGCAAGAATGCAGCTTTCCAATACAAGTAATGACTGTGAAATGATGGTTTTCCTCATAATAATACCTCCAAATTTTGAGAAAATAGAATCCCTTCTATTTCAACTTTTTACAAATTGCCATATGTAAAAATACCAAGCTATGCCTTCCCCCCGGGCCCCCCAAAAAAAAAAAAGAAATTATATTCGAAATCAATACGGAAAACTATACCTGCTGGTCCTTTGAATCGATTGGAAACTCCTTATCTTTCCTTGGCATGCCAAATGGTTTATAAGACGTTGGTTGGGGTCCCGCTGCATCCCCTCTACCACTACCACCATCAATATATATAGAAGGCCTTTCATCTTTTGAACGCCCTGGATACTTCTTCTGGGGAACAGCTTCCTTCTGGAATCACAGGCTTATAATGGTTACCAATAACATAATTGTGAAGAAAATAGTTTGATGCTATTTGATATTTACACATTCACCAATAATCCCTCATCTGACTCACTCAGTCTAGTTCAATTTCTGCCAACTTCTCTTTCACACTTTCACCTGCATACATCGTTTTTTTCCCCTTCTATCTGTTATGTAAGTTTAAATCCGTGCTAGAACACTCATTGTATCTTGAATCATCTGGCCTGAAAATTTTCTCTATTACTACTGAGAAAGTCGGCACTACTTCAATTTAACGAAATTTTAATATGTACTAATCTTCAAAATCGTGGCTCAGTTGGACGCAAAATCTCAAAATCACGAGCACGTATAACATTTTCAACATAATTGAATATAAATTGTAAATCGTAATACCTTCATATCATGACAGAGTACAGTTATAATGAAAATAGAGAAAGGGCAACAAAAAAAAAAAGGTCAAATTCAGGGAATAAAATTAAATGAATATCAAGAAGCCGTAAGATAGTAATTAGTGAGAAGGAAGAGAAAGAATAGGGCAGGGCTTACTTGTCTGTTGGATTTAGGCGAGGTGTCTCTGTCTGGATTTGAAGCTCTGCGTTTGTGATTAATGGCTCTGGAAGAGACAGAAGCGATGGGTCTCTGTGAGATGACGAAACAGGACTGAGAGGAACGGGAGTAACGGAATTTAACGGTGGAGGATACCACAGAGAACATGCAACTGCAGCTCGATACTGCCACGACCATTTTACAAGGCCCAAGGAGAAAGATAAGCAAGCTCAGAGTTGCACTTGCAGTTTTTTTGAACTCTCCTTTGCTTTTCTTCCTCTTTTTCTTATCCTCTGGTTCCTACTTCCTAGTATCTCATAACAACGGAAAACATAATTGAAACGCTGTATAAAATAATTGGATTAGGTCATTGGTTTTTTGGCGCCTCACTGTGTTTTTTACCAATTGGAGTGCGCTCCTTTGTAATTGTAAAATTGTAATCTAAGCAAAAAATCTTTTTTTTTTTTTTTTTTTTTTTTT
Source organism: Cercis canadensis (assembly GCA_003255065.1). Taxonomy (NCBI): domain Eukaryota; kingdom Viridiplantae; phylum Streptophyta; class Magnoliopsida; order Fabales; family Fabaceae; genus Cercis; species Cercis canadensis. The sequence continues at coordinate 1,370,893 of QAOA01006734.1, forward strand.
TTTTT
>QAOA01006734.1:1370978-1428000 GCA_003255065.1 Cercis canadensis
TTTATTATTTATTTTTTAATGGAGATTTTTTAAATATTTTTAATAAAAATATAATATGTGATATCACATAAAAATAATTAATGTATAAATAACATATAATTAATAACTTCAAATCAATAATTTTTAAATTTATCTAAAATAATTAGATAAATTATATTTTGTATCTAATAAAATATAAAAATTACACTTTAATAGTAAATGTCTATCACATTATTATGATATAACATATTCATGTGGTCTATAGAACCCTTGATATTTTATATTTCTAGTTAAAATTTAGCTTTACTTATTTAATAGAAAAAACAATTTATTTAAAAATTTTATGAATATTATAATTTATATTTTTGAGAAAATATAAGGCATAAATAATATTAAAAGATAAACTTACATCCAACTTTAAAACTGATTAACTTTTAGCTAAAAAAAATCATTAGCTTTGTTAGTGAGTACATAAATTACTTATAATCTAACTATATTAGATTAAATTATATTTTTATAAATCAATTAGTACAACTTTTTTTTCTGAATTTTATCACTTGTAATCTAATAAAACAAAATGGCATTGAGTTTTGTTGGAAACAAATGTTAGTTTATGTTGTTCGGCCAAGTTTTACTTTTTTGGTCATCTTTGTCGGCGGACGGTTATTAAAGATGAGGACAGACATTTGGGCCTAAACGTTTTTATAATCGGCTACACTGTATGACTATAGCCCAAATAATTGGGCTTATTCTCTCAACCATTTCAGGGCCTAATTTGGCATGATCATCAGAAAACAAATCCTTAAAAGGGCTGGGCCTAAACTTCTTAGTAGAAAGGAGTGGGGAAAACAAATCATTAATACGAGCACTGTCAAAATGGGCTTAAGCTTTAAGCCTGTGGTCTGACTCATTGCTCCTGCATATAGGTCGAGCTATGTTAGTTTATCTTGAGCCCGTATCAGATGCAGGCTTTAATGGGCCAAGCCAACCTGTTTGACAAAGCTAGCACTTGCGAAATGGGCCTATGCCCACAAACTTACCTACAAAACTTGCATATGGGCCAAGTTGAACAAGAATAACACGGAGACATTTTTTTTAGATTATTCATTTAGAAGATTTTTTAAATATTTTTTGTATTTATTTAATATATTATATTATATAAAAATAGTCAATTTATATGAGATGTGTATAAATTAATTATTTTTAAATTTATTTAAAAAATAAATTATATTTATTTTATATTTAATAAAATATAAAAATTATATATAATTGTCACATTAATATAATATAATATATATCATATAATTCTTGATTTATTTAATATAAAAAATTCAGAATAATTATATCTTTGATGTATTAATATAAATCTATTTCATGTATATATTTCGACAGTTGTCACAAGATGTATGTTAGTCCATCTTGAAAATGTTTTTTTTTTTTTTCAAACAAATAAATGGGGTTGAAAACAGAACATTTATCATTTACCACACAAAAGCAAAAGGACGCGACCATAGCAAAACTCGCGTGAATGAAACTGCCGTTGCTACTATTATTGCGTCTCTTCAGTCTTCATGTTTGGTTAATTTGTACTCGCACGTCAAGTGGGGCGGCAACACGTGTCAGTCCCTGAACTCCCTTAGTGGTCAGACTCACAGCTTTATACTGTAGCCTGCTACAGCAGAAACGGTCGAACGGCAGGCGTTAATGGAGGTTTGACGGCGAGTCGTTTTTTCCGTTTGTGTTTCTAAGCACGGATTAACGGTGCATTTGTTGCCTTCCCATAAAAAGTAAAATTCTCCGTTATCATCGTTTTTCATGTAATGCATGTCCTTTTCGCTGCTATAATCGTTGCTGGCTATTTGAGTCCCATGCCATGTGACTATGTGGCGAGGCTCGCAAGGTCGCCGAGTGCTTTTAAGTCTTTTTCTTTATTTTTGCCATAATTAACAAATAAGTGCATAATTAACATGTTTCGCTGTTAATGAGATTTAGAGTTAGACTAAAATTTCATATGAAATATTTCTTTTCCTTTAAATATAATTTTCCTTATTAAACAATTATTTATTTAAGAATATTGATTTAAATATATATTTAATAAAAAACAGTTAATCAAGTTTACAAATGAATACATAATTAACATGTATCAGTCGTAATGAGTTTTAGAGTCAGACTAAAATTTCTTATGAAGAATTATTTTCTCTTCAAATTTACTTTTCCTTACTTATTATACCATTAGTAAAAGTTTCAATTATTTTCGTATTTCACAATTTTTTCAAAATTGATTTCTATTGTCATATATATAAAACAATATTTATTATAGGTTAGATATCATTAGGTGAATCAATAAGTGCCTTAATTTATCTGAAACAGTATTTCAAACAATGCAATCGAATCACTAAACAAGCTTCGATTTTGTGCATGGTGCTTTTATTAAGACATTGCAACAAAAGATTAACTATAATAAAATGAAAAACTATATATTGCATATGTTCCTGTCGATCATGAGTGGTATGAAACGGCTAGTAGAATCTCCTCCAACCTGTTAGTTAGTATCTTATAAATCTATACAAAATACACAACAACAAAAAAACGTTAATTTTCTATCTTTTTGTTTGATTTTATGAGACTTTTGGATAAATAATCGTATAAAGTTAGAGAAAAAAGAAATACGAAAGAATAAAGCCTCGTCTCATTTGAATACGCACCAAAACAAATTAAAAATGAGAGATAAATAAACTTTCACCCATTTTACTCCCAGTTATATATCTACATATTTACTTTATTTTTGAATACAATCATGATTTCATAACGAAACTAAAAAGGATCGAGAAAAGCAAAAGTTCTAAGTCTTAGTGTGAAAAAATTATTGCTTAATTTATAGCAAGAAAATCATAAAACACCTGTATAATGCAACTCAAAACTGATCACAGCAGGCCCCATACATACATACATTTTTTTTTATGAATTTCTGAGTAATGTTATTGAAATACATTAACCTCCTAAATATTACTTTTACATTTCATTTGTTGTATTAATTATGTGTAACATAAAAATACACTAATCCATGTAAAATATTATTTTCTATTGACTTGTATTAAGGGCATGTAACATGAAATACACTAAACCTCTAAGTGTTAGGTTTATCAAGTGTTTTGTATTCATTTTGGTTAACAGAAAATACAATAATCCCAAAGAGTTTTTTTTTTTTTTTTTCTCTAATGGCTTAAATTAATAAGATGTGACATGAAATATACTAAACTCTTAAAGTGTCTTGTCTTTATTAAGTGTAACTTAAATATGCTAATCCCTAGAGTTCATTTTTCTTTCCTAATAGCTTGAATTGATGATAAAACATGAAATTCATTAATCCCCTAATGTACTTTTTTTTTCTTTTATAATGGCTTGTATTAATGAGGTGTAATATGAAATTCACTAACCCTTTGATCTTTTCTTTTTTAGTGGTTTGTATAAATGAGGTGTAATGAAATACATGAAATCCTTAGGTGTTAATTTTACATTTTAAATTTGAGTTTCTCATGAGATTAACCTAGTTGTGACAAAAGTACTAAAGAATGCATAAATTAACCTAGTGATTATAAAATCTATTGACTAAAATCTCCCTATACTAGTGGCAAATTAATCTACTGGTCACATGAGATTAATTTAGTATATGTGAATACCAACAAAGTAAGGTATATATGAATTAAATTTTCTCGTAAGATTAATTTAGTTGTGTCAAAAGTATTAAAAAAAGCATAAATAAACCTATGGGTCATAAAAAGCTATGAATTAAAATGTCTATATACTTGTAGCAAACTTTATAGTAATAAAAGATTTTTTTTTTATATGAGTAATAGAAGATTAACTTGTGATAGACAAATTTATAATTTCATAAAATTTTATTTCAATTAAACTTAGTAGAAAATTAAAAAATTATCAACTCATTTTCATAAAATATTAATGTTAGTTGAACTTAATTTGTGTAAAATTAAGTGTGAAAAATTATAATTTCATTATATTTCATCAAATGAACTTAATTAATAAAAATTAAAAGGGCCCTATTATTAGAGATTTATTGTGTTACATGTTATATCTCTAAATTTGGAGCTTTGGTGGATGCGATTTGCAGGCAAACCGAATACCCTTCTCCTTCTCCACCAATAGACCAAGATAATCTGGTTAGGTAGTCGGGTAGGGTTATTTTCTTCTCCTCGATCGATATCGCAAATTAATGGAGATGCTGCTGGTTTTCTAGCATGAAATGGTTGTCAAAGGTGAACGATGATGGCATACAAGATTGAATCGATTTCGTTTCGCTGTAAGTTCAAGCCGCCGTGAACAATGGCTTCGTGGCAGAAGGTGAGGTTCTGTGTATACCTCAATCTGCCACCGAGGTTCATGTAAATCATGGGTCTCTTCCTCGCACATACACAAAGAGATAGAGAAGAGGAGGATCGACAATGGGAGTCTTTGAATTTGAAATGAAATTTTTGTTGAGCATTTCAAAAGGTTCCCAATCAACCAACAAAGACAAAATTTCCAATTAATTATTCCGAGAGTTCATCATTAAAAACTCAATGATCAAACCTTTTGGGTAATTTCTAAAAAATTATCACATATAATGGGTTGATTTGGAAATATTAGATTATGAAAAATAGGGCTGTTATGCTACACCTGACACAAATTATATCTTTATTTTTTTTACAGAATTTTTTTATATATTATATCAGTATGATATAATTCATATAATTTAAATTTACTTAAATTTTTTTAGTATAACACAAATATTAATTTAATAAAATTTAAATTATGTAAATTATGTTAAAATATAAGTTTTGGGTCATTAACATTATAATTCTCTATTTTATTTGGAGATGAATAAATGGTTGCACACTTGCCACCTATGAGAGAGTATGAATACCTCAAGTTTTACTAAAGGTATGGTAGAGGATCCCAATATTAAACTCCACAACGATAATATAAGCAGCTATAATAATTATTCAACCTGACGCGTGTTAATGCTTCAGAGGGCAGCGCCCGTACTGGCCTTCTGCAATCACTGACGCATGCTTTGCACGCATAGTACCCTCAGACTCGTGTCTAATTTTTAACGTACTTTTTGAGTTTAGACACCTTTCCAATTAATATTTGTTCTAATTAATTTTTATATCTAATTGAATAAATAATACTATTTACAGATTTGTTTTTGGGAGGGGCCGAGGGTGTAAAAAACTAAAAATGAAAATTCATTCCGACAAGAAACTGTAGAAACAAGAGAGTTGAAAGTGCATACTTAACATTAATACGATGGAGTAATGAAGGTTGTTATTCTACCTCTTTTAGATTAAGGTAGAATTAAAAAAAATTATTAAAAGTTTACAGTAAAATAAATTTTAAAATTTGATATTATCATAAAATTTTTTAAAAATTAAGTCATATAATATATGTTAAAATAATTATTTTTTTATAAAATATATAAACAAAGTAATAAAAAAACATGCTAAAAATTAATAGTTTTATTAAATTCAAATTTTATGAATAATTTGAAGATGTAATACAAAGTGACCGAAAATCAAAAATTAATTTTACTTCAAATTCATAATAAAATATATTTTTTAAAATTTTTATTTCACTTATACAAGTGGGTAGAGTAGAATCCCCTGGATTAATATAGAGCTGACATTTTTGTTCTACTTTGAGACTGACGGGAGGCTAATTAAAATAGGCTGTGAGGCTAGATTTCCCTCGCAAATAGTGGCATGGGCGGAGAGACAGAGAAAATTGAATGGGCGATGCATGAGCATGCAAGCAATAAAAAGAAAAAACTTGGATGGTATCGGCGCAGATTAGCAAACATCGCCGCTAGCGCCATCATCCACATCGCGAGAGAGAGAGAGAGAGAGAGAGAGAAGTGTCTTTTGCAGGCATAAGGGGGGTACGGTTGAGAAGTGAGAAGCTGCGCAGAGTCATCGAGCACAAGAAAATAAAGGAAAGGGTTTGGCAGTGTACTATCTAACACAACCACAAATCCACTCACATCCTCCAACTCACCTCGCCTCTTCGCCCCACCCTCTCTCTATCTCTTTCTCTCTTTCTCTCTTTCTCTCTCTGCCCCTGCACCTACTCAAATACACGTACTACACTGCACTACAGGCGTTACAGCATCAATAACAACAGCACACCATAGAGAGAGAGAGAGAGAGAGAGAGAGAGATGTGCTGGCGTGGTGGTGGAGGGTGAGACTTGGCGAGGGAAGGCTTCGGAATGAGGCGCAAAAGTGTGAACAAACTTGAATTGATTGCAATGGGCTGAAACCGTTTTGTTTTCTCTTTTCCTTTTTGGTTGGTTGGGTACAGGACACCTGATTCTTAAATCCCATTTTGTCCACTTCTTTCACTCCCTTCTCTTCTTATTTGGACCTCCTTTTCTTCTACTTCCACATTGCTCCGCCTATCCTAATTATTATTATGAAGAGGGGAAGAGAAATGGAGGGTATAGCCGCCGCTAACGACGGCTTTGTTCCTAACTCTGCTGAAAATGCCATTGGAATTCCAAGATGTAACTATGGTGGCTTCCCCTCTCACTTTAACCATGACCAAGGTTAGACTTGGATTTCTGGGTTTTTCTCTTTTACTTGTTCTCATTTTTCCTTAATATTTGTCTTGTCAAGTTAAATCTGGCTTCTGTAATTTTTTATTTATCTGGGTGGGTAGAATAGTATTAGTTTATCAACTGTCCTCACCAAGAAAAATAACTCCACTGCTCAATCGGTGGATGTTGGTGATATGGAAGAAAGTCAACTTCATATTAATTGCTATTTGACTACCAAAACAGAAAAAATTAATGGGTTGTTTTTGATTTTGTGAATGCTTCAAGTTTTACGTTTAGAAATCCACGAAAGTCCTGGATTTTCCTTGTTCTAATGGCTGGAATTGATTCCAAGTTTCTATTGAACATGTTAATAAAATTTTGATGTTCATCTGAGATTTCCTCCGGTTACCCATCACTGAAATCAGTTTTCATCACTTTTTTTTTTTTCCGAGATTATTTGTCCTTGTCCCCTTCCCTTGCCATAACAGGGACGGGTTTTGTTCAAGGATCGTGTTAATTTTTCTTTTTGTCTGCTGTGCTCTTAGGTGAGAAAGATGATTTGTACAATGAACTGTGGCGTGCATGCGCCGGCCCATCTGTTTATGTTCCGCGCGCCGGCGAAAAGGTTTTTTACTTTCCTCAAGGTCACTTGGAACAGGTTTGATCTCCTTTATCATGTTTTGACCCTTCTTCCTTTAGCACCTCGTTGTCCAATCTCTGCTTAGTTTATCTGAGCTCTGTTTCTTCAAATTCTGTTGTTTCTAAGCGGAAACTGCAAAGAAAAGACGAAACGATCGCTTAGAAAATTGTTATACTTGTCATATACCAGATTTAAGGATAAGATCAAGGCTCACTTGTATTTTTTAATCAAATTAAATAGACTATAGAGTATAAGCTCACATTTATTTTACAAGATAAGCTTATATATCTTACTTCGGTTACCACTCTGGGTCACTTTTTTATCCAGTTTATAACCCATCAGTGACTTCTCTTTTTTTATTTATTTTTCTCCTAGTTCAATATACAAAGATATGAAGGGCCATTAGCGTTTAGAACTTTGACATCTGAATTCTGTCACTTGAATCATGGATTCTTATGCATAAAGCGATATTCTTACATCAGAACCTTCATTTATGGTATTTATTTTTCATGAAATAAGAGGTGTTCCCACGAACTTAGTTTCAGTGGTAACTCCTCAAATTTTATGTTTGCTTGATATGGTTCTATACTTCTTTGTAAAACTTAATTTCACTCAATTTCTTATGGAGTCTAAAGTTCTCCTGTATTAAATAGATTACTTGTTTGCTTAATATGGTTCTGTATTAAAAACCTATACTCTGCTTACCCATTTCAATTCTTTGTCGATTAATTGAAATCTGGAATAGGTTGCTGCATTTGCTGATCAGCGAGAGGGTCACGTGGAAATGCCTGTATATGATTTGCCTTCTAAGATCCTCTGCAGGGTAATGTGTGTTCAGCTCAAGGTAAATTGATCTCTCTACGCACGTTTTTGTTGTTGTTTGCTTAAAATGTTGATTGTGGATTGGAAATAACGTACTCGTTTGGTTTTGCAGGCGGAAGCTTACACAGATGAGGTTTTTGCACAAGTTACTTTGCTTCCAGAGCCAAAGGTTGGCTACGTTCTTTCTTTATTTTCCTTCCTCCCGACCTCCACCCCACAAATTTTTTTTCCTTTTTTTTTTTTTTTTTGTGTGTGGGTNTTTTTTTTGGTGTGTGGGTTGGGGTTATGCAGACGTATTGATTGCTAAGATATGTGATGCGCTGTCCAATGTTAATATGTTATTCTTGTGTTGATGACTCTTCCTTCTAATGAGTTTGGATTTATAAGCTATACAGTGTGATGTTGAAGAATGTATGCCAGTTTTATTCTATCTTAACCATGTAATTTTATGGATTAATTAAAACTGATTATTGCTTTGGATCTTTGCAGCAAGATGAACCTAGTTCAGAGGACAAAGACACTTGTCGGCTATCCTGCAGAGCTGCTTTCTGCTCCTTTTGTAAGACACTCACTCCATCAGACACAAGTACACATGGTGGATTCTCTATTCCTAAGAGACATGCTGATGAATGCTTCCCTCCTCTGGTTGGAATCCTTTTCTTGAATTATATTGATGATAAGAGGCTCCTTTATTTACGGCATGCAGCGGGTCTGATGTAGGATTATGCCTAGTCTAGTTTTGGCAAAGTGGTTGAAGAAACTTTGTTGTTCCTCATAATGTTTTTGACTTTTTAACCGGAGTTCATTATCACCTAGAAAAACAAATTTCTGCTGTTAGCAAATGGCATTGGTTCAAGAAAGCGTTGAGATGGTTGTTGTTGTTGTGGCTTGGAATTCTTGCTTGCAACCACAACAAATTACATTCTTTCCGATCCAATGATTTCTAAAAACATTTGCAAATTTAGACAATCCTTTATTTATGCATTATTCACTGTGCCAGTATCCTTGCTTTGTATGTTCCTATATAAATTTTTATTGAGCTTGTCTTGTCTGTTCTGGGCAAAAATTCATCTTACTTCATGTCTTTGATTTTGCAGGATATGTCTCAGCAACCACCATCACAAGAGCTAATTGCAAAGGACTTGCATGGCTTTGAGTGGCATTTTCGCCATATATTTCGTGGTAAGTCATTATGTTGAACATTCCTGATCCAGTTTATGAAATTGCATTTAGACATGGTTTTGGAATGATCTTGGAGTCTTTGCCATCAACATTGCAACAACATAAGTGCAATTCTTTCTTGGAATGATTAACTGCTTTTAGAAGCATTATAAGAAATTTAGTTCCTTAAAATTGATAATAAATTCTTTCATCAATCATACTTCAGTTCTTAAAAGTTAAGTGAATAGACCCCTTTCATATACTCTTTGCCCAAATTGATGATAGGGATATCAGTTAAACAACACCTGATAGCTTACTGTTAGTAGCCTAATTGCTGAAAGCCCTACAACCCTAATCTTGGAAGAGATCTTGACAATATGTTTATTTGAAACTCTGAATATTATTTCAATGTGCTTTAATAGGTTTAGATGGTAGTTGAGCCTCTCAAGTGTTTGTAACACAGTGTTTGCTACAAATTTGGATGAAGAACAGGAATGGATTTATTTGCACAATTACGAAAAAAGGTGTTATAGAAAATTTTGAAATTAGTAAGGGAGACAGGGCTGAAATTGAATTCAGTGTTCAGTCTTTTACCTTTCTTTATATTAAGTTATTAACTGTTTAGCTGGATATTTTCTAAAATTAAATGCAGGTCACCCAAGACGGCACTTGCTTACTAGTGGTTGGAGCACATTTGTGAATTCAAAAAGGCTTGTTGCAGGAGATGCATGCATTTTTCTTAGGTTCCCTCTCTCTCTCTCCTTCCCACCAACAAAAAAAAAAAAACTCTCTCTCTCCCTGAACAACTTTAATTTGTTTTTCAAACATCTTGGTTTTGAATTTATCTGGATCTCTGAAATTTATTTTTCCGTAATTAGCACTTCAATTTTCCAGTAATCATGAGGTTTTTGAAACCTGGAATCGCGCTTTGAAATTTATATATTCTTTATGTTTCTGAAGTTTAAGTATATGAATATTATGGAACATCAGTGAATATATTTTTTATTAAGCTGCTATCCAAAATAACCGCATAAGAATTACAAGCATTTTTTTTAACTGGCTTTTATTATTATATTCTTAATGCTTGGTAGTGTTAAGTGAGTCATGATAATGAAAGTGTCAGTAACAAGGACATCGGTTTTGTTTTTGCAGTGGGGAAAATGGAGAACTTCGTATTGGGATCCGTCGAGCAACGAAACAACACAAGAGTGCATTGACATCCGTATCTGTGATATCGGGCCATAGCATGCAACTTGGAATATTGGCCAGTGCTTCCCATGCTGTTGCTACAGGATCCATGTTCACTGTGTATTATCGTCCTTGGTGAGTCGTTCAGAATTCATCAAACAGAAATTTCAGATGCTAATATGTAGTTGTGTCCTTTTGGCATAGATTTTTCAAGTTTATAGATGGAGCTGTCATATATCTTTTGCAGGACAAATCCCTCTGAGTTCATTATTCCACTGGATCAATACATGAAGTCAAGTGAAGTGGTCTACTCAGTTGGAACGAGAGTACAAATACATTATGGAGCTGAAGAATTTAACAAAAGGAGGTGATGAAGCCAAACTTTGGATGAGTATTAAATTATTTATTTTCAAATCCCCCCCATATATCACTCTGACCACCCTTTCACCAGAAAGGAAACTGCGTTACCAGTAAACTTAAAAAAGCTCATAAATAAATATGGCCTGAGTTTCTGCTTATGAACTGTTCACTTAGAAACTATTTTGCCTTTTGTGTGAGTAACCAGATATGCTGGTACCATTATTGGTGTTGAAGATATTGACAGCACTAGATGGCCTGATTCAGAATGGAGATGTCTCAAGGTAACATGATCTATTCCAATTCTTTAAATTAGTTCTTTTTGGTTGTAGTACCTTTCTGTTTTAATTTACTGGTTAAAAACTAATTTATATCTCCTCTTAGGTGCAATGGGATGGCATACTAGACACATATATGCATCCTGAAAGAATTTGTCCTTGGAGCATTGAGCCCTTGGGATCTGCCAAGAAGAAACACATTCCTATTCTTCCCCTACCAAAGAGGGCTCGTGTTCTTGACCCATCGTTGCCCGGATGCGGTTTTGCCAAGGAGGGTCAGTTCCTATCCGTTCATTTCTGGATTCGGAATTACCTTTGGGAGGCTTTTGATTCATAGAAGCTACAAGATATTATTGTGTAGTTTTTGTGTTGGTGCCGTAATATGTGAGTAATAGTCTCTTTTGTTATCAGACATAGTTCAGAATTCAGTCAAGCGTGCAGCTCAGAGATCCGAAAGGGACTTACAAGGTCAAGATTACAATGAAGAAGGTTCTTCACATCATGCACAACCACCACCATCGTCAACAAATGTACGTCTGCCATCAAACGTCATCTCTAGTGACTCACAGTTGGGGATGGAGAGTCAGCTGCAGTTTGTAACGCAAAACCCTTTCCACCAATCTCTTGGCAGCTCAATATCATTTCCAGATGATGACATATCAACTTCAAGCCTTCCCAGTCGCCCCCCAATCTTCACCACTTATGGAACATGTAACAATGTCTCAGTCAAGAGAGATATTTCAATCTCAAATGTGAACTCCAGTGATTCTGAATCCCAGGGATGGCGTGCTTCTGAAACTAGGGATGAGAATGAAGTTCTTTTTGGCCATCCTCATGGTTACAATAGATTCAAGCTTTTTGGGTTCAACTTAATTGATAACCATCCGGAGCTCCCTTCACCACAAGTTGCTGCTTTTAGCAAGATTTCAAGTCCGCCTTCTGTTACTCCAATGTCCCAGTCAAGCGTTTCTGCAACTATCCCTGTATCAGAACCATCTAAGAGTGTTTCAGGTGTTACCTCGGAGAAAGAAAACAAGAAATGCTGCTCTGTTAATAGTAGGAGTTGCACAAAGGTACATTGTTTTTATGAGTTAACTATGGATTGATTTACGTTTACTGCATTTTGTAGGATGTTTCTCATTGCTAATATTTAAAATTAAATCAGTTGATGATGGTGGCTGTGCTTCTAACTAAAATGTTGAAAGGTTTTTATATTTAGGAGGTTAGACCATTAAGTAACAAGGCATGAAATTAGGATGTCAAGATTCATTTCTGCTTGAGAAGGGGATACTCAATAGTGAACAGGAATCTCACATCACTCTCCTTTGATAATAAAACATCTTAGTCTAGGCTTGGAATTTGGAAGGGAAGGGCAGATGAGGAATTGAGTCATCATAGTATAGCCCATCAAGAAAAGAATCTTAAGATATTCTGAACTCTCAAGTAAGACAACAAGTTATCTGTTTCAGGTGCTTAAGCATGGAACTGCTCTTGGAAGATCAATTGACCTCACACGTTTTCCTGGATATGATAAACTCATTTCTGAACTTGATTGGATGTTTGATTTTAGAGGAAGCTTGATTAACGGAAGCAGTGGATGGCAGGTGACCTACAGAGATGATGATGGGGATATGATGCTGTTAGGAGATTACCCATGGCAGTTAAGTAGTGAACCAAACAATAGTATAAAAACATTATTTAGGCCCAGTCTTTTGATGTTTGTGAACTCAAGCAATTGCTTTTTTTATAGTGCTTTAGAAGCAAGTCAAGGGCTGCTAACTAGTTTGTACCACTGAACTATGCAGGGATTTCCAGTCCATGGTGCAAAAGATGATCATCTGTCCAAAGGAGGGCATGAGCAAAGATGAATGCTAGCTCAACAGATCCAACAACCCATTAGTCGCTGTACCCCTCCTTGCTAAATGCTCTCTTGTCACCGTGCCCTCTTTATTAAAGCAGTTTTATGTTTCTAAAGCAAACATGTTTTACATCCCCTTCTTTTCCAGACAAATTTGGGAGTAGGGAGATAATAAATTTGGCTATGCTGGCACTATCAGAATAGCGGCCAAAGTTAAATTATAGAAGAAAAAAAAAAATTATATGTAGTTTGTAATGGATTGTTACTTTTCAATTTGTCTATAAATAATATTCGGAGTCTGAAAACAAGAGTCCAACCCTTTTTACTTGTGTAAATTAGCTCAATTTCATCTAATTTCAATATTCACCGACTTTGAGTTCAACTTAGGCATTGTCACCATCTTTATTACCGCGCCGTACCCTGTTCCCCGTGCCTCATCCAAAACTGATACGCTGGTCCACTGGTACCGGTAGTCCTCGCTGTTANTCTATAAATAATATTCGGAGTCTGAAAACAAGAGTCCAGCCCTTTTTACTTGTGTAGATTAGCTCAATTTCATCTAATTTCAATATTCACCGACTTTGAGTTCAACTTAGGCATTGTCACCATCTTTATTACCGCGCCGTACCCTGTTCCCCGTGCCTCATCCAAAACTGATACGCTGGTCCACTGGTACCGGTAGTCCTCGCTGTTATAAGTATAAAATGATGGACGCATTTTTCCTTTCCCGCCATCGCCAGGAAGCAGAAGCAGCAATTGCAGAATCCAATTCAAACCATGATAACCTTGAATTTGGCTCAGCCTAGCTTTCCGCGCACTTCTTTTATCATCCTTCGCTCCAGAATTCACTATAGTTTCCCGCTTTCTTATTTGCCAATTCGTCCTAGTTTTTTATATCATTTTTCCTCCACAATTCTCAGATCCCAATCTCGTTCATACCCACAAAGTAATGGACAACAAGACGAAGACCGCGAAGCCCGAGTTGAAGACCTTAGGGTTCCTGAACATTGGTTAGCCCCTTCCAAGGCCTTGGAGGTATATATATATATATATTCCACCCATTTCCTTTTCTGTCAGAAGATTGTCATTTTATTGAAATGAATTACGTTTGATGATTTCACTACTTGTTTTTTCCCCCCAAATTATTTGCCAATTAGAAATATTAACTCCCTGTCTATAAATAGTATAAGAAACCCTTGATAAGCATATTCTTTCTCTTGCTCTCTGCATACTTGCATGTGAACAAGACACTTGTGCAGGCATCTAAAAGAAAATCTAGGGTTTGAAGTGGAAATTCATTTTCATAAGGCTAGCTGTAATCTCAGATCAAGTATGCATATATTTTTTTAATATTGTGTTTGTGTCATCGATCTTAGGAATCAGAGTGGCTTAGGGTTACACTGCATAAATGGTTGGATGACGAATACTGTCCCGAGGCAACTAATGTTGAGATCAGTAAAGTTGCTGCTCAATCGTATTACAAATCTTTGCTAGAGAAACGAACAGACCTGGGTGAGATCTTGTTGAAGATGGCCCGGGAATTGGAATCTATTTCTTATCAAGAGAGCTTTCATGGGGCATTTTCCTCAGCAAATGCAGCAATTAACCTCATTGCCCAACGTATAGACTTGAATGATCAACCAAGTGAATTTCATTGACCCACTCGTGAAAACTGGTTTACCTGTTTAACCACTAGTTGGTTCCAAAATTACTGCCAATTATTTATAGCCTAAATTTCTGTCTTCTTTTCTGGAATTTACTTGCCATAGAAGATTTCATGCGCGAGCTTGTTGTAGAACAATTTTAATTTCTTCAATCAGTAACGTGATGTTTATAACTGCTTGTTCAACTAGATTGACAAGCCAGAGAAAAATTCTACAATAACCGCCTTACCAGTTTGGCAATCCAGAAATCTCCTACCTCCTAACTTCCCTCATTCCCTGCCAAAATAAATAAAGAGAAAGAGGGAAAGAAGAAAAAGCATGGATATTTTGCTGGTTCCTAATATTGTAAAGGTAAGCCATGTGGTTATTAAATTTCCTTTAAATTGGACAGAATTTGCCCTGTTTTATATCACGTTCAATGCTGAATGAATAAACATCAGTTTATAAACAAAGAGAAAGAGTTTAGTTCTTGTTCTCTTATCAGAAGATATGCTACTTGCATTATTACTGCTTTCATATTTGATTTTTGAGTTATATTATCCTTCAATTAGACTGAAGGATTTTTTACCAAGATTGACTCCTTTAGTCTCTGGAATGGTCTCAAATTTCATGCTTGAATGTACTCCAAAAGAGTAACTAGTTAGACAAGTAAAATAGACTTCCTCTTGCCAAACATGAACTTAAAAGTTGAAAAGAAGAGGGTTGCCCTTTCATTGTCTTTACAATGTTCATAATATACACATTGCACAAACTTTTACAGCACTTGATCTGGTGCAGGAAAATTCAAAGTCTTAAAAGATGTAAAACCTCCATCCACAACTAAATTATGACCACTAACATACTTGGCATCGTCAGAGGCAAGATAAAGTGCAGCATTAGCCACATCATTGGGTTCACAATTTGTCCCCTCTAAGACACCATTGTTATGAACAAATTCTACAAGTCGCTGGGCATCAACATGTGGATATATCTGACTCAATTCTTGCATGACAAAAGCTGTGGGAATTGCAAAAGGTGAAATGCAATTCACACGGATTCCATACCTGCATAGCTCTGATGCCACAGTCTTCACAATGCCTATGACGGCAAACTTGGATATTGAGTATGTGTGCTGAGCTATCCCACCCATGACCCCAGTGACACTGGCTGTGCAGAGAATGGAGCCAGCTCCTCGTGGGATCATAACCCTTGATGCATGTTTGATCCCTGCCACAACCCCTCCAACATTTATGTTCATGACCTTGTCAAACAATGATAGGTCCAGGTCCACAATGCTTGGAGGACTTCTGCAGGCTACCCCTGCATTATTGTACATGATATCAAGTTGCTTGTATTTAGAAATGGCAAAATCAACAGCATTTGATATGTCTGATTCTTTAGTAACATCGCACGTTATGAAAGTAGCATTGGGCCCTAGTTCTTGTGCAGTGTCTTCACCAATTTGTTCTTGTATATCAGCAATGATAACCTTGGCACCATTATTAATGAATTTTTTTGCAGTAGACTTTCCTATGCCACTTGCTGCCCCAGTGATGATTGCTACCTTGTCTTCTAGCTTCCTGAACCACCATATCAAATGCGAATTAAAGACTTATCTATAAAGATAGTCATAGACTGCAAATTGCTCCAATAGGTGTGAAGTCTTCAACAAGCTACTAAGATTTTTGCAAATGACTAACTGTTGTTTATGTTTATAATCTTTTCCTTGGCTATTGTTCAGCATCCAAGGAACTAGAAGGGCTCAAGAAGGCATCTTCTGGTATGGTTTTATTAATTTTATCCATCTGATCTGAGCAGTATTTTCATTGAGGGAAAGCAAACAATGGTTTGCCATCATATAAATAAAACAAGGGAAAGAAAATGGAAGGGAAACCAAACACACCTTCCAGCCTCTGTTGATAACAACCTGTTGAAGCTCTCAGTAAGCAGGGCCCTGGAATCCGAAACTACTTTACTGTTTTGACAATTACCAAAAACGCAAAGCTGTAGTAATCACAAGTAATCAAGACCAAAAGTAAAACTCATTGGATCAAGGGTTACAAACAGAAATTGTCTGTCATCTCTTTGGACATTTATCCACGGAACAAAGGGGAAAAGGGTTTCATTGCAGATAAAGCACAACTTCCTCCACACATTTTTTTATTTTTAATTTCTAATAATCAAAAAACTAAGAAGGGTACAAAAGAAAAAGGAAAAGGCAGAAAAGTAAAACCAACCTCAAACCAATTCTGAACATGATTTCCTGCAGAAAATGGCTCGGGCGCAGAGAGAGATGGGTATTGTTGTTCGACGGAGGGGAGAATAGAAAAACAGACTGAGACAGGGTATCTGTCGTAAATCGTAATTTGCAAGCTAATATGGTAATTTTCGGAATTATTTGGTGACTGGTAGAATCTTATAAAAGCACACACGTTTGAAAGCTAGATTGATTCATATCATTATCGCTATCATAAAGAATGAATACATTTTCAATTTTGAGAGCAAACCTTTTCTCAGTTAACTGTAATTATAAATCATATAACAATAAATAAGTGACTGAAATTTAATCGGTATTTGTGCCCAATTTCATTAATGAATATTGTTGACTTGACCCTACATATTAACAAAACACAATGGATATGATTGTTCCTTATTCCTAGTCTCTCTTTGGGATATTTGATCTCAATATTATTGTTTTCAAACTTATTTACATAATTATGATATTTTTGAATTTATCTAAATATTAAACTTTAAAAAAAAATAATGAAGTATGACCCATAGGGCCCACTGGACACGCCGGTGGGCCTATGGTGTGTCCCCTTTTTACGGGTCCTACAATAATTTTTATCTCAAAATACACATTTAAAAAAAATTAGTTTGCACAACAAGAAGGAACACGTCGTAGCTCCATTGGCGTGTCCTACGTAGACACGCCGTTGGGCCATTGGCGTGTCTAATAGGCCTCACGGGTCAGACTTTATTTTTTTTTTTATTTTTTAAAAAGTGTAATATTTAGGTATATAAATTTAAAAGTGTTATCATTGTGTAACTAAATTTGAAAACATTAATATTAAAGTCAAAGATCCCTCTCTTTGTGGATAATTTTTTTCTCAAAATTTAGGAACATATTCACATAAATGGGATTCGAGAAATGCAACGAAAATATTTCTCTCACTTGACATGGACAGACACAAAAATAAATGGAGGTATTATGCTACATCATTTTGATGTAACAAAAGTTATATTAATTTTTTTACACAATTTTAATTTTATATTGTATTAGTCAGATATAATTTTAATTTTATTGAATTAATATTTGAATTATACCAAATAAAATTAAGTGAGTTCAATAAAATTTAAATTATATAAATTGTGTCAGACTAATATAATATATAAAAAAATTATATAAAAAATAAAAAATATAACTTAGAAGTATAACATAGCATCCCAAAATAAATTATGAATACTACAATAGTCTAATTGGTAAAACTGCTGTGAATATCCACATTACTAGGAATTAGGAAAGATTATATGTAGATACCAGAAAATAAGTAGCAAGATACGGTACCATATCAAATAATTCCGCAACTGTACCCGGAATACTATCAAGACTCCAAGAATTTTTTTGCGGACATTCCAAAAGCAGAGAAGCTCATTTACGCATTTCATCAAACACTTGTTGATTTTGCGGACATCCCAAAAGCAGAGTAGCTCACTGACCCATTTCATCAGACAGTTGATAATGGCATTGGGATATGATGAAGACCATCAAACCCTGATCTTGTTACTACTTCGCAGCAATTAACAAAATGGCACAAAAACATACCAAGCCAAAAAGGATACAACAAACAACAAATATATCCAAAGTCTCATAATTTTAGATATTAAATAAGTCATAAAAGAAATCCCTTAAACCGGGACCAAACCATAAAATCCCCTGCTTGAGGGATGAGCAAACGACATAACCCAAAACAAGTTCCATAAAAAAGAAAAGAAAAGAAAAGGATAGGTAGTTGAGGAAATCAAACCCCTAGGTCCAATTTACCAGCTCTGCTCCGGAAGGATTTGAAAGAACCTTGCCTGAAACCACACCCCTTTAAGGTGACGGCCTTCAGTTCCTTTGGCAGCTTCAATTTTCTCACCCTGAATCAAGAGGCCAAAGTTTTGTTGGTACGGAACTGCAGTTCCACAGGTTTGAATGGAAACATTTGCCCCCAACCCCAGTATTGCCTTCAATTCTTCTTTTGATGATGAGAAATATTCGTTCCTTCGAACATAAAGCTTTCTCTCCTTTTTAATTTTTGACAGTGACAGAGGAATAGTGTGCCTTTTCCAACGCTTGGTTTTCTCATGAAAGGTGATTAACACATTTGAGGTGTTCAGAAAGTAAAACCTTTCTTCATAATAAACACAACAACTGATTGTCTTCATCACTGATTCTGGGGAACGATAGTTATGCTTAGTCCATTCCTTATCGCCTCGGCAAATGACATGCAGCTCCAATTCCAGGTCATTTTTGCGACCTATCAGAGCCGCGGTGCAATTTTCAGAAGTGGGTGCATACGAAAATGCTCCAATATAGTCAGAAGGTTCCAGAAGGGGGCAAGGAAACTCTGGAAGCTCTATCTTTGCTCTGGTAAAAGGGCAAAAGAAGAACAATGAGCCTTCAGAGAACACAAGCAGCCATCCTCCACTGGACGCAAGGCAAGTTGCTCCTTTCAGTTCTGGTAGGTTGATACAGTACTTTTCACCTTTGTTGCTCACCAGGGAACACTCAGAACTTTCCCCATACAAAAGAAACCAAGGTTTACCATTCAAGCATTCCCTCTCAGCTGAAGCTGTGAATGAAGCAGAGTTCCAATCTTTGCACACACCACGGAAACTCAGAAGCTCAATTAGTTCTAAATCACCAGCAATTCTTGATAGCAGCTCATAGGGCAGCTCAGACCATCCTTCGATTTTCTCCATTTTCCTGCCAAACAATTGGATGCAGAATTAACGTGTGATACATGCTGTTCAGTTTATATAAGAATGACACTAGTAACATTGCTCTACAAGTACAAAATATGGAGTGTTTCTTCAGTGCTATAATTTTAAGTTCCATTTCAGCCTGCTTTTTCAAACAAATGACCATGGAGAGTATGCATAGAGAATAATTGAAAAAAAATTGTGCAAACATCTTTAGAAGATAAACAAGAAGAAATTTGACAAAATAATAATAATAATCCAATTGCTAGCATGTTGGCTTCTGAGTTAGGTACTCCAAAACTATGATTTTTAACAAAAACTACCTCTATTAACTTTTCTCAAAACTATAGTTTTCAGATTCCAACTCAAAATCGAACAGAATATCAAGATTGTGGAAGTGATGCTGCAATGCTAAAATATCCTAACAAATAATAATATATTAAAGCCAAGAGTCACAAGGGTATACTTGTCCGAATGAAAGCACAGCATTAAGGGGAAAATAGTGCAAATTGATAATAACCTAATTCATCCTAGACATAATGCAACTTGTGATTTGAAACAAACTACCATATAAATAGATTACTTTTTTGTTTTCTTTCGAATTTTAATGAATTGTCGGTCAAATACATTGTGGGCCAAACAGAATTAAAAAAATCCGACAAAAGTGCATTAAAAAAAGACAAATACTATAAAGAATGATCCGGATAATCTAAAAGTCTAAACTGCCTAAATGCCCGATTAATCGATTACCAATTTATGTTGTGGGTATTACCCAAAAAATCCTCTTTTGTCAATCGGTTAATATCATTACAAACTGAGATAGCCAAAAAATAAGTAACTAATTGACGATGCCTGAGTTAGAGATCGAGTTACGTCACAGAGATTTTTGAGATCCTTGAAATCCTTAGAGGTTGGGAGATCTCCGAGCTTCCCTGAAACATAAAAGTGGGCCGGACTCTTATTTCCGGTCTCCAAAGGTCAAGTTAATATGATTCAAGCTTGACTATGTAGATTGTGAGATAGCAGAAGAAGACCCTTACCTTTGATAGGAGAGACTATTTATAGGAAACATAAACCACGATTTGGTGGTTTACTCGAAATGAGTTGGTGGGTCACTCGGGGTTTTCAATAAATTTTGTCTTATTGGGCCTCCGGTTATTGGGCCTTTGGTTATTGGGGCTTTGAAATACGCCACCACACTAATAAAACACAATTTTACACAAAATCGTGGAGGGAGGAAATTTGAAGAGAACAGAAACCTACCAAGACAGTTGTCTAGAGAAATTATATTAATAATTAGCGAAAACAACTACTGCGTGGTGTTGTGCTAGGTCACTTTGCTCAATGCTCATACACAAAAATTGTTGAAGTCTAAACGCATGCAAGATTAAATAATAGAGGAAGAGTGTTACCTTAAGGTTTCTGGTGCCAAGGGATCAAGAGGGCCTCTGCCTTCCTTCACCATCATTCTTAGATGATCAAATTTCAAGTACTCTATTCTCGTTATGTAACCCCCTCCTCTCGCCTTCTCTATACTTCTGAGAGTAAAATGTTATTTTATATTTACCTTTTAGGTATTATGGCCACGCGTACTTTGTATACACGTCTACTACTTCATTCAGCTACGCCCACGTGTTGCTCAGATAAATTTGCATACAGGTCGACTAGTCCATACAATTATAGCCACGTGTTGTTTGGACAAATTTGCCTACACGTCAACTAGTCTATCCAGTTACAGTTACGCTCGGCTAGTTCTTAAACTAAATGGATTAATCGAGTTACATAAACTATAGCGTATACAACATGTGATCTTGGGTCTGAGGTCCCGAGTTTTGACACGTGTTTCTAGGGGCATGCTCGTTAAAAGGCTTAAAGCAGAAGAAGAAAAAGCATTAAATTATGGGGCATTCCGAGAATTGAACTCGGGACCTCTCGCACCCTAAGCGAGAATCATACCACTAGACCAAATGCCCAATTCCTAATGATGTATAGGAGTTTCCATCTTTATAATTTATTTTTGAAATTAAAATATTTCCCTCCAAAAAATTCAACTGAAAATATTCTGGCGTCAGTTCGCTTTCATTTCCCCTCCAAATTCATGGCTTTCATATATTAGTTTCCGTGTTTCGTTTATTTTTTTGATCTTCACTTTCTGAAGTTTTTTCCCTTGGCCGCAAAATGTGTTATTTTCAATTTTCTAGTTAGGGTTTTGGTTGAATTTCAGTGTTATCAAATCTACGGTTGAGTCGGGTGACACTTGAGACATGCTTTGATGAAGAAGCAAAAGGCACAAAACAGAGTCCACATTCCGATGGCTCATACCTCTAATTCTGTATCTCAACATTCTTCTCCTTCATCGTCGCCTGGTAATTTTCAATTCTTTTGTGGTTTGGTTTTTTGTTGTTATTCATGCTTAATCTCCTCTCTTTTACTTTGATGATTTCTTTCTTGTTTTCTGTAATGCGGAAAAAAAAAACGAAAATCCAAAATAAAGGACAATTTGATTGGGCTGAATGATTGGTTTGCTTTGATTATCCAGAAATTGTGTTTTCTTGTTCTTTTTCTCAGTAGGATCGACAATGATTTTTGAAATTATGTATGCTGTATATGGGTTATGCCTGATCGTGGTATTTGTGCTATTCACATTGCAAATGACGTTTGGCTTTGGTAAAAATTGAACCAAAGAAACTCACACATAAGTTAGTCAAAGGATAAGAAAAAGTCTCATTCTTGTGTACGTAAACCGACTTGCATTTGGATAGAGAAGCTTTCTTTAAAAAATGCACTTCACTTAAAAAAAAAAAATAAAAATTTAGAAGGTACCAGTTTCTGAGGTTGAAGCTTGGCTTTGATAACAAAGTTGTTTGGTGGCTGCAATTAGGAGCTAAAGGCAAAGATGCAAATGAAGTTGAGTACCAGCAATTTCAGGAAACCGAGCTCTTTGAAGACACTTTTGTGCTCCATAGTCCCTTCGTAGAAACCCAGGTGGAAAATCTCAATCTGGACACTGAGATTGTGGAGGATTCAGAGCCCACAGAGAATATGACAACTGGTCCAATATGTGAATATGAACAAGAAGTAGTGTTTGATAGCGAGGACGAAGAAATTCATGACAGAAAAGTAGCAACCAAAGGGTTGTGTGATGATGAGACCGTTACAAATGCTTTGATGGGCTTCCAGAAGAGGCAGCTCGAGCCATCTTGTGAGCAGACACAGGACAGGGCAGCACACTCAAATACCACCACTTTAGGGAAATCTTCTGTTGGTATGTATATATATCTTCTCTTAAGATTAAATTCAGTTCAAGTGTCTTACCTCTTTAAATTATTCTCTGAAGTTACCATTTAAATAAGTAATATACTGAAATAACGACTTCGTGAGTGATTAACTTTTGGAGAACATCATATAGGGGACAATGGAGCTTCAATTGATGCTGAGAGCTCAGATGACAAAAATTGTCTACGTCTACCTGAAAGGGTAAATCACAAACGCTCTCCAGAGCCTGGGGAATTGACCCAGGCCATTGCACTTGAATTTGTGGATCAGTACTTGTCATTCAATAGTGTAGACTTGTCTCAAGGAATTCACCATATAAAGGCAACAAGAGAGAAATCACCTTCTGTCCCGAGTGCACGAGGGCCACAAAATTTGGCTAAGAAAATCAAAGTTCAGACGCCATATGAAGAAAAAGGAGCCTTCAGATGGGTTGACAGTGATCAAAATCACAGCGGAGCTGGTAGTTTTAGTAAGAAGACTGAAGCATCTTCAAATTTTGGAGGTTGTGGACAGACATATGTGAGAAAAAAGAAAGGTGGTCATCTTGAGAATCAAGGAAACCGTAATACATGCAAATTTGAAGACAAGATAGTGCAAGAACAAGGTACGGTAACTAAAAATCATAACACTTACAAGGATTTGGACATTCAGCCAGGAGCAACAAGAGAGAATGGTGAAGCTTGTTTTGGTGTGACACATATAGAGGACATGGCCGATATTGGTTTAGATACTCAAATAGCTGCTGAGGCTATGGAGGCTTTAGCCTATGTGCCCCCTGCTGATTGCCATTTCAATGATGCTCACCATCCAGAGAATAAATGTGATGATTCTCAAAGTGATGCGACAGAGAATAGAGCTGATCTTCCAAATTATTCGCATGGAAAGAAATCTGGTTTAAAGTATATGAAAATAAATTCAAAGCAAAGAAATGTCTCTGCCTGTAATTTTAGTAAAGAAACTTCTAGTTTCTCTTGCAACCATACTGAGTATCAGGAGCTAGATCCTTTCTTAGGGAAAATAAAGAAAATCATCAAAAGCAAGTCATCTGTTGGCAGGCAGTTTGAGAATAATACGAGTTCACCAATATCTAATGGACGTGTATCACTTGAAGAGGGTCACTCACGGGGAGACTATATGAATTTTACACCTGCTGCCAAAGAAACAAAAAAATGGAATTCAGAAAGTAAATGGACAGGGATCAAACATCAATCAAGCGGTCACAGAGAGATGAACAATAATGTCATGAAGGGAGGTATACTGAAATACAAAAGAAAGCGGAATGATTTAGTTGCTGATCATGTCCAGTTGGGTGGTGAGGCAAAATGTCTCAGGTTGCCTAACAGTTCACGTCGGGTGGCCAGGAAGGGCAGATTGAATTGTCAGATTCAAGCTAGTCCAGAGCTATCTTCAAACAGCAACTCTTTTATGCTTGATTCATGGCATTTTCCAAAAGGACCAAGAGGGAATAGAAAACGTCCAAAGGTACAAGGCCATCCAAATGGACCTACAACTTTGTGTACTCATTCTGCCATAGTCAATGGAAAAGAAATCAATACCCACTCTACTAGAAGTCAGAGAACAACAGAAGGGCAAGATGATGTAAAGAAGAAATCATCTTTTCCTTATTCCCCACTTTGCGATGCTTCACCTATTGAAACTGGCAGGTGCTTGTTACAGGGGAGCTCCGTTGAACCCGGTTCAGCTGGAGAGGCAATGCAATTCAAAAAGCTACGTGACAAGAGTGTTACACAACCGGATTTAGAAATTGCAGCTACAATCAGCTGTACTAAAGGCATAAAGGTTTCAGACGCTGATAATACTTGTTATGACCATCACAAAAAGCCGCTCAATAAAAATCTTCCAAAAATTTCCCTTTTGAAAGAGCTTATTAGATTAGGAGTCTCCGAGTCCACACCAGATAGGATATGGAAAGATTTGAGACAAAGAAGAGATATGGCATATGTTCGAGTTATGTTTAGCCAGCATTTGGATGACAGTATCATCAAGCAGCAAAAAAAGGTAAACTTTAGTTTTTATGTTATTACGGGAGATGTAAATGATATATCAGTGATGTCATTGTTTCCTCCCAGCAGATCTTGGCACGGCTGAACGTATCTGTTGCATTGAGCTCAATGGAGACCACGCATTTCATAGCAGACAAGTTTACACGTACAAAGAATATGTTGGAAACCATGGCTCTTGGTAAATTAGTGGTGACACATTTATGGCTTGAGAGCTGTGGACAAGCAAACTGTTTCATTGATGAAAAAAATTACATCCTGAGGGATGTGAAGAAGGAAAAGGAAATAGGCTTTAGCATGTCTGTTTCTCTTGCTCGAGCAAGACAACAGCCACTTCTAAAGGTGACGTGGTGAACATATAAATTTTCTTTGGTTTTCCTCAAAATCTTATGTTCTTATTACTCGTCATTAATGCCTCAACCTGATTGCTGGTCTATACAGGGTAAAAGAGTCTTCATCACTCCACACATCAAACCTGATAAGAAAGTGATGACAAGCTTGGTCACAGCTGTTCATGGCCAGGTATGCATTCTGCCATTGTTTATCACTCAACAATTGCAGCTCACCTGTGGTTGCAATGTTTGGCCTTTTTGGGCTATTGAATTGTTGTGCTCCCAATCTCCTACTCACGTTTTGATAAAAGTAATTTCTTATAAATTTCATCAGGTTGTGGATGAAAGTCAGATGTATGCAGACAAGAATGATATGATCTCAGATGATCTATTGATTCTTTCTTGTGAAGAAGATTATGCAATATGTCATCCTTTCCTTGAGAGGGGTATGTAATTTTCCTCCTTCTCTTTAGATACAATACGGTTTATATTTTATCAGATATCATCTAGAACTATTTAAACTTTCAGGAACTGCGGTTTATAGTTCAGAGCTTGTACTGAATGGAATAGTAATCCAAAAATTGGAACTTGAGAGGTACGTTGAATTCAGGAGTAATCTTTCCTTTATGCTGTCTTCTCTTTTTTGTCCACTTACACAAGAAGTTTGACATGTTAGCAGGCTACATAAATCTAATCGTTATCTCAGTTCTCATATGGTTTTCACCCAATATTTGCTGCATCTGAAAATACGAAAAAGTTTTAAGAACACAATAAATTGAGTGAAGCACTTTGAGTTAGTTGGAGTTTCTTGTGGACCTAGTAACTTTCTGTAATGTTCCTCGTGAAAGTAGTGACCAAACTAGGCACACCATGTATAAGCAGAATTGATGCCATCCAAAGTAGGTAATTTTCAAACGACTTAATTCAGAGTCTCAAGCCAACTAGGACCCTTGATTGCACATATTTGTATCTAGCGACTCCATTCTTCCCTCCCTCGGAAAACTGTTAGTGTTTAGTCTCCTAATAAAGTGATCAAATTTCATTAAATCTTAGCATTAGTTTGGTTAATGGCAGACATCAACTCTTCATGAATCAAATTATGAAGAAGCAGCCCCGCTCATCTAGTCGGTTTGGGAAGGTTTACAGAAGGCGTTGAGACCCGAATCCGGAGCACAGCTGATTTGGAGACAATAGTTATCTGGCTCCAGTGGATAGCTCTCTTGTCTCCAAGTTCTTAAATTTTAGGTCCTACAGTTACTTGCAAATGCAATTGAGTCTTTTTGTATATTCTACTTGAAACAAATCACAATGATGGGAAAGTTTAAAGGTAAGGGGATGATCTTAATGTGTTTTGGGAACAGTACTATAAAGATTCTGCAAATTAGTTAATATACATCAAATGTATGTATTTTATCTGCCGTTCGAATACATAAGATATACTTAGCATAAAAGACCATTGATCTCCCAGCTGATCCAGTTTTTGATTAAATGCCAGACTTGCACTTGTGTAATTTGATTGCCAGGGCATTGATGAACACTTCCAGATTTTCTTTCACTTGGTGAACAAGTTACAAACCATGTGATTGAAAGTATTTCCTTTCAGAGTGTGTGATTAAGAACCATAAAGTTAAGCACGAGTTCCAAAATCAGATATGCAAATTACAACTTAAAAAGCTTGGAAATAGAATTTAAAGTTAAAAAAGGCTGAGAAGTTACAAGATAGGTAAAGAAACTTGGTCTTTGCTAGATCGAGGAAATAAATTTTTTTAGTGAAAGTATTGAGGGAATAAAAACAAAAACAAAATCTAAAATATCAACTTATAATGAAAATCATGTTTGTTAAAAGTAAGTATAAGTTAATGAAAAAAATTTCATTATCTTCTATTTGCTCACTGAATAATAACAAAGTAGCATATAGATCATCTCAAACAAACAAGAGAAAGCATATAAATGTAAGCTATATGATTTCATTTAAAGTTTGCGAAGTAAATTTAAATTATTTTAATATGTTTTTCTTATTTTAAGTTCATTTATTGGAGTTATTTATATCTATGATTTGTATTCTTATTCCAATTTAGTTTACTTTAAAGTTTTATTGAAATTAAATAATTATTTTACAATTTTTTAGTTGAAATAAAAAATATGAATAAATTTATAATATTCAATTTAATTATAAATTAGCATTCTATTAACATTTAAGTTTCATTTTTATTGCCTCCTTTTGTACTAAAGCAATTTCTTTTGTTTGTTTGTTTTTTTATTTTTTATTTTGCTAATGAAACCATTTTCTTTTGTTTTTTATTTTTCCCCCCAAGGTTTAGCTCTTTTGAGTTGGGCTCCTTTTTGGGCCTTGTGAGGTGTGGTCCATGGGAAATTGATTCGGCCGTGTTGCACCCTGAGGAATTATCCCTAAATTTCACTGCAATGAATTAAGGAATTTTCTGAAAAAAAAAATCTCAAATTTCAGGGAGCACTGTAGTGTTGATTGATCTACTGTTCAGTACTTTTCCCCTGGAGCAGAAAACAGAAGAAAACCAAAATGACTGCAAATTCCGCTTCCAACAAGTCGGGACTTTCAGGTTATGTTTTCTTCTCTTTCGATGGATTCTCCCTCATTGAGGCAAAAATATATAATCAAATCTCCATGCTATCGTTGCGTTTCGTTGTATTTCAGAACTCATGGCCCAAAAAGAAAAAAAAAAATATCCACGCTTTTCATATTGGGTTGAGATTGCTCGGATCACAGAGAAAATGGCCTCCGTCGCCCATTCCATTGATACAGCAAACGATATATAGTTATGGCATCATTAGTTTTCTGCTCTGTTAAAGAAATACGTACATGCGATTTCTTTTGCGTTTTAAACTTGTAACCATGAATGTTGAAAAGAAGAGAATGTTTCAGGAGCTGTGAATGATGAGAAGCAGAGTTGGGCCACCTCCCCTTCCAGTGCTTTCTATCACTTTGGTACAAGTGGAGCTTCCGTGGCAGTTGCAACTACAATTACTCATCCAATGGGTTATTCTCTCTCTGCCCTTTTCTGTTTCCATTTTCAATAACTTTGGTTGTTTTGAATTGTTATCACACTTCTTTCCTTTTTTCTTTCTTTTTTTAACAAATTTGAAACTGTTCGTTAAATTATTGGAGTCAATACAGAGCACAGTTTGTTAACTCTCTGGGATTTAACCATGGTACCAAGAAGTTAGAAAGAACTCATTGAGTATTAAAATTTGACCCAACAGTAGGTTTCTCTTGTTGTGAACATTATTGACCAGCACCTTAGATGTATAGCATATTTGAAGTTCTGGCATGTCTTTCTGGATTTAATGTACCTCACATGAATTAAATAGTAGGAAAAACTTTTGCGTTCTCAAAGGAAGACTCAGCCATATATGTTAACTTTGTAACGATTGATGCTGAAATTTTGTCCAAATCCACATTCAGGGGAAGCTTGTATTTTGTCGTAAATTATGAGTTTGGTCTGGTGACAAGTTATGTTTTGTTTTCACAAAACCATCTATGCCTTGCATCACTAAATTGCAATGCAGCCTATTATGCAAATTGAAGTTGTTGATTGTGTTCAAAACGAGAGGATAGATTGGTGTATAGTGATATACTATTCTGTTTTTATTTGTAATTTTTTGGGTGATCATCCTTGAGGATTTGCGAATCATACTGGCATTTGAAATATATATGAAGTCAGAAATCTTAGTAAAGAAAGATAATCTCTTTTAACTGGTGAAGGTCGCCTAAAATTGAAGCCTTGAAGATTTTGAGAAGCAACTATATGGCATTGCTAAATTTAACATAGATTACTTGTTTCTACATCTGATGCAGATGTACTGAAAGTCAGGCTGCAAATGCAACTTGCTGGCCAGAGAGGTCCTTTGAGCGGAATGGTAGTTTCTAAGTTTGGCCTTTCCTTTGAATGACCTTAGTTATCACATTATATTACAAAATTTTTATCACTTAAGGATGTACCAGGGACAACTATTTTATCGAATACTAAAAAATGAAGGACCAGGGTCTTTGTATCTGGGTTTGACACCTGCATTAACAAGGTCACTTGTTTATGGAGGACTACGCTTGGGCTTGTATGAGCCCTCTAAGAATGCTTGTGAAATGGCTTTTGGCTCCACCAATGTTTTTGTTAAAATTGCTTCTGGAGTATTTGCGGGTGCTTTTTCAACTGCACTGACTAATCCAATGGAAGTTCTAAAGGTAAGGTATTGTGTCATTTTTCCTTTCCTTTAAAAATTGTTTTTCTATATATTTTTTCTTCAAAATAATGTGCTCTCAATCAGGTGCGTTTGCAAATGAATTCAGACATGAGAAAGGGAGGACCGATGTTAGAACTTCGTAGGGCTTTATCTGAAGAGGGAATCAATGCCCTCTGGAAGGGGGTGGGCCCTGCTATGGCCAGAGCAGCTGCTTTGACTGCATCCCAGCTGGCTACATATGATGAATCCAAACGGGTCAAGTTCTAAGCATGCTATTTTTCACTAACATTTAAGAAGTAATTTCCAATGACCAAAAAGATTAGACAAACATTAATTGGTAGTCTGAAAATGTGTTTCTTTTCATCTCTCTCCCCCCCCCCCCCCNCCCCCCCCTTTTTTTGTTTGTAATTTGATTTGCTTTCTCTTGATGCAGATTTTGGTGAGGTTGACATCTCTTGAAGAAGGATTTCATCTGCATCTGATGTATGACTCTTCTTCCAGTTTCATTTCTTCTTCACTTTTCTCTTTCTGCAAATTGAGTTGAAGTAAATGGAGTATGGTTTTCTTAAAGAAGAATAACAGAAGCTTGAAAAATAAATGGAAATTACAATTAATTTGAACTTTTTATTTTTATTTTTATAAATATACCAAAATTATAAGTAAATATCTAGTTATGTATAATGTTTCACCATTTTTGCCCATAAGCTGGTAAACTCAAATACCTGGTGTTTCTTCAGAGTGGCACACCATTCTGTATTGGATCAATTCTTATGCCCTCACAATTTATTGTTATAAATCCAAGATTTAGTTTCCTTGATTTGACATAAATGATAACTGACTATAATTTCCATCTTATAAAGCTCGAGTACAGTTGCAGGCGTAGTGTGTACCCTCATAACAGCACCTATGGACATGATTAAGACCCGTCTCATGTTGCAACGAGAATCCGAAAGTGCTAGAAGCTATAAAAACGGATTTCATTGTGCATACCAGGTACTAATATTCTTTCCTCACTCATCCTTCAACCCAGCAAGGCCTTTTTCTTTTCTTCCAGTCTTCTGCTTGTTCACTCACTTCCATATAAATTCAGATGTCTATATCATTGCTCAAACCTCATACTTAAACTATTGGTTAGATCTTGGAATTATGTGGAGCATTGGAGTCATTGAAACCCAATGATCATAACCATCTGATTTTTAAAGGTTTTAAAGGACCTAGCTTAATGGACCACCATGTTCTTGGAAACAACTTTTTCTGACTTTCTTCAATTAAGTGATTAGCTTGATGAACTACAGGGTTTTTAGACACAACTTTTTCTGACTTTTTCCTATACCTGAGATTTCCAAGATCAATAATTATGTTGTGTTTTTGTCAAGAAAATTCAACGCCTCCTCCCTATGTCAATAAAAAAGGACAATGACAGTATCATAGAGTTCTATATCTCCCTTTCTATGAACCTATATGAGATGACTTTCATAAGCACCACTTAGAATGTAATGTTTTCGCTTCTGCATAAGCTATAAATTACTCACTTTCTGATTTAATGCATTTGTGATGTGTGATTCAGGTCCTGCTTACAGAAGGCCCAAGGGCTCTTTACAAAGGGTGAGTTCATAACTTTAAGTAGATCTGCATTCTTGTGTGCATGGGATTGGTTTGCCTTATATAATCTCCAAAACCTTTATAATTAACTTCTCTGAGGTTGTTATAAGACTTCTTAAGAATTATCACTACTACCCCTCTTTACGTTCTATTATCCTGTTTATAGACTTCGAGTCACTTATGTAGTACTGCTTGGGGAAGAATCGCTATCAGAGACACGCATATGAATTCAAAACTTGTTCAACTTTTTCCTGGGGTTATCAGTTTGTTCATAAAGAACCTTTTTCAGGGGCTTTGCGATATTTGCAAGATTAGGGCCGCAAACCACAATTACCTTTATGCTATGCGAGGAACTACGAAAGCTTGCTGGATTGAAGGCAATCTAGTGACAGGGGTTGCCATTTGGCTACTGTCTGTCTACACCTACTGACAATAATAATTCTTGAAGTACCAGAGAAGTACTCTTGTTGCAGACAAGTCCCATTGATGGTATTATTTTAGTTGAGCTTTTCTCTTTAATTTTGTAGGTGTTTTGAGTTGCATCCCCTAGAGAACAATATCATATTGGAATCGGAATGATGCAACCCTCATAGAGATCCATTTATTCATTCAATTAAGTAGTTATCATATTTTTTGCCTCTATGTTCCCCGTTTCCTGGGGTGTGGTCCTGTCCAATTAGAGGTCCATGATTGTTGTAATTCATGTATCACTACCATCATTGTTTGTATTAATAAAAAAATTAGTAGTGATCATCCAACCAGAAAAAATAAATAAGGGATGTCTTGATCTTGGTTGGAAGATGATTTTTCTCTCTCAAATACTGCTTCTATTCTTTTTTGCATTTGGGGGTTTTGATCCAATAAGTTAATTTATGTACTTCATCAATATGTCTCAAAACTCGTTGTTATAATTTGACAGACTTTGTTAATTTTAGTTTTAGGTACAGCTAACTCCTTTTTTTATTTTAATAAGGAAGTTTCTTAAGTCATGCTTCAGCCGTAGTGATGATGATGGTTACTTCATTCTGTTACGCTACGTCTTGCTTAAAATCCTCTCAATTACCAGGGCAATATAATTTCATTTCATAGGCACATAGTGTTTAAATTATGCTAAAAGTTACTTTTTTTCTATGTAACATCTGTCTCTTTTTTTTTTAATTATTATTATCTTCGGAAAATGGGAGAGAGCATTTACTGCTTTTTGAGAAAGATTTGATCTCTTAACTTGGGGTAGGCCGATCCTTCGGCTCATTGGCAATGCGAGTTGAGCCAAGACTCTTGAGCTCTCTTTTTCTTGCTGGGATAGTGGAATGAAAAAAAGGAGAATCTTTTTCTCCCCTTTTAGTTGGATGTCAATGAATTGTTAGGACTTAGTGTTGACATTGGTATTAAAGCATAGAATAACCCAAGGAGAGCACATGACAAGTTGGACGTGGGCAATTTTCGAGCTGAGCATTAAACTCTTGTTGGCAAGTGTAGTGGCCCAACCCATGAATATACCATCACTCATTGGAAATGTGGAAGGATCAGAATCGTTTATTTTTCCAACGTAGCAAAGCAAAAAATGAAAGGGTCCTACTAAATCCTGAGCTGGTTTGTTGGTGGCCGCCGAATTAACATGCGGGGATTCCATGTTGAATGGATAGATAGGTTCTCTTTTAGCTTGAAAGGGAATTTACCCTTTTCTTCTTTCGCAGTTGGATCTCATTTATAGATTATGGGTTGTTATCATGTGGCTAGGACTTGAGAAAATATGCTTTTACTCCTTCCAAAAAGGGAAACATCCTTTCACATACCATCCCTATTATTGGCTTGAAAGTGAAATTTTAAAAAGTATAGAAGAATAAACTTAGCAATATTTTCAAGATGTAAACGTCACTAATTAAAATTAAAATAAATGATTTACCATACGCAATTCAAATAAATAAGTATATCCGATCACGATAAAAGTTTATTTCAAAAAAATAAAAAAAAAAACTAACATGTGGAAACATTTAACTCGAAATAAAAAAAAAATTTAAGAAAACTTTTTAAAGTGAGAAAAACACAAAAAGAAAAAAATTAGAGGTAGGGTACACTATTAAATGTTGATAATATAATCAACATTAAAAAGAAAAAGAGGAAAAGAAAACAAGTGGGGAAAAGGAAAAGAGGAGGAAATGGTGACAGGTGACATAAAAGTTAACTAGGATTGGTGAATATAATCCCGCACGGTAAAATGGGGTAATGTTTGAATGTGGTTTTTGTCTGTATTAGGTTGGCCATTGGAGGGCGGTCATCCAACTTGCAAAACCAACAGTTATTTGCGAAATAAGAAATAAAAAATAAAAATAAAAATATTGGTGGAGAGAGAAATAGCAACGTTCATTCATCACCAATTTGCTGTGTCTTGGCGGGACAGTCTGGCGCTGTTATCTTTGTACCTCGTTTTTCTAGCTAAACTACCATGATACCCTTGCCTTCTTCATTTACTTTTTTACCCTTCTCTATGACCTATGCGGTTGATTCTGTACATTCTGTGTGACGACGCTGTAGGAAATTACCATTTTTTAATTTTTCTAGTCTCTATAGAAAAATAATATTAATTAATTACATGTAATTGTAGTGAATGACTGAATGGGACTTTATACAAACATTTATATGACTTTACTTATTTTTATTTTAAATTTATATGAAATGATTTGAATAAGTTAAGTTTTTGCATGTAAAAAGAGATGGGAGACTACTAGACTAGCATGCAATAAGCCAAGTGGTTTACTTGATAGGACGTTTTTCCGGTATTCTTATCCAAATCAATAGAATTTTGAGGATATCTTAGATTTTTAAAATAAGGCTTTTAAATGGACGTGCTAGATTTCAGTTGACGTCAACTTCATAATTATGAAGGAGAAGATGCATGGGCAATTTTGTCTTTTAAGCAATCAAAGTAAAAAACAACACATAAGTTAAATCACAAATAAATACAAGCAAGCAAGCAAGAAAAAGAAAGAACAAATTAGCATTAAAATATTTTGAGAATAACCCTTGTTTTTGTTCATCAAAATGACAATTACTTCTATTATTTTTATGAGTAAGAATATAATATATTTCTTTTTGTGGCCTTTTTTCTTAAAACAATCTTGGGGCTGCATTTGATGTACCGAATTCCTAGGTTTGGAACTTGTTCGGTCAATACAAGTCTACAAGGAAAGGGAAGGGGCATTATTGAAAGTACGAATCATGGTTGCGACACTGCAACTGCACTAACCCATCTTCATCCACAAGCACAGTTCTTGAACGGCAATAGTGGCAGTTTCGTAAAAAAGGTCGTAAATAAGCCCATTCTAAAACTTTTAATTATAATTATAATTATAATCTATCGAAGATCCAACTTTGCCATCCAGAAAGTCCCCAATTTCCCTGCGACGACTCCAAACTAAAACTAGCACTCAGAAAAACCAATCTCAGGGGAGGGACAGAGAGAGAGAGACAGCAAATTTTAGAGCTAGAAACCGAGAATTCAGAGAGAGAAAGAAGCAGAAGAGAGTGAAACTGAGAGAAAAAGAGAGAAAGTGAAAGTGTATAGGCATTAATGGCGGAGGGGAAGGAAGAGAGCAAATCTAGTGAGGAGAGTGTGAAACTGTTTGTAGGTCAAGTTCCGAAGCATATGTCGGAAGATGAGCTTCTGGCAATGTTCAAGGAGTTCGCGTTGGTGGACGAAGTCAACATCATCAAGGATAAAACCACTCGCGCCTCTCGAGGTTCGCTCTCTTTTAATTCAAATCCTGCATTCTCCTCATTTTGATTTGGTCAAAATGTTAAATGTGCCCTCTTTCCTTGATTTCCAAGATTTACCAACTTTCCTTTTCTTCCCTTCCCGCTTGTTCTACTACTCTCATTATTTCCAACCCTAATTTCTCTGCAGGCTGCTGCTTCCTAATTTGTCCATCAAGGGAAGAGGCTGATAAGGCTGTCAATGCCTGTCATAATAAGAAAACACTACCTGGGGTTCGTACAATCTTCATTCATAGTGTTGAAAACTGAATCCTTTTAATGCAATTAATAATCATTGATGCTCACGACCACATAGCTAATAGCTTAGCTCTGATTATGATTGTAAATATGAGTATCTTAATTGTGTTTAGGAAGCGACAGCATATTTCTAAATTTACCAATTAATGCGTGACACTTGACTTACTATATTACGCTACTCAACTCAACTCTACATTAGTTTGTTTCCACATTGTGACATATTTTGTTGCTATTTACCCTAAACTGTATATGTTGATCTCGACCTCTGATAAACATGATTACGCATTAAATCCAGAAAGAGAACAATAAAAGTTGTGGAAGCCCCTGTGTCAAGTTTGTGGTTTTCATGAATATGTTTTTATCGGTTTTCTTTTTTACACTAATATTTTTGAGGTTTATGCCTCTGCCTGTATCAAAATTGCCAAACATAATTAAAACGTAACAAGTTAATTGGCAAAATTTGTACAAAGTTATATTACAATGCAATTTCTTTGTTTGATCGTGATATATGTATTTTGGTTTATAATTTTACAGACAAATTAAAAACATTTTATTTGTATTAAAAATATATTTTATGTAACAATTAAATAGATATGTTTTCTCTTTCTAAAATAAGTGTTATATAATTTCAGTCCCCCAGTATAGCTCTGCCGTAATATCTGTCAAGAACCATTTCAACCTAAACACTTAAGCTGATAGGTGAAAGCGTAAGAATGGTTTTATATCAAACAATAACCACTTTTATTCCCCTTTATCCCTACCCCACTCCATTGGGATCTTTTCCCTTGACATCAATGGGAAAGTTTATTTTTCTACTTTTATGCAGACAATGCAAATAGTAATTGGGTTGACTGTGAAACTTGTTCATATAATTAACTTGGAAGCTGCATTGTCAACCTTGTTAAAATTTGTGGAATTTCATGGGCATCATTTTTGAATGTTCATTCATGAATTAGATTGCTGGCATGGCCTGTGGTGGCACACAAATTACCCTCATTACTCTCCCTGCCAAATGTACCCTAAGGGTAATTTGTAGGTTTAATATATTCATTGCTGTGGCCTTGTATTTTGAGGATCCACTATCCTTTAAAAATTAGCTCTTATCATCATTCCCCTGATTTTATAGTTGGGGAGTTCTTTCTTTTTATGCTGACAAATTGGATTGGTATTGAATTGACATTAAGTTTTGTGAATATGAACTTGCGGGGACAGATTTCAAATCCACTAACTTTCGATGAAGTAGCATGGTGTCCGGAAATCATTTACCATGATTGTTTTTTGGAGACACCTTATATAGGTTCTCGGTCCATAATTTGTATTGTATTAATAGATGTTGCAGGTAATAAGTGGAAATGCTATGCTCCAGATTTATTTCAGTTATAGTGCCTTTACCAGCTACTTTTAGCACATCCCCCATGGTGATGCATGTAAATAACCTCTGATAAGCATGAGTACAAAGCCCTTTAAATTAGTTTTTGATTATTTGATATGATTTTTCTGGGTCAGCAACTTGCTGACACTACAGCACACAAAATAGAGTCTCAGAGTTTGCAAGTAAGAGTCAATTATTTTATTATAAAAAATTAGTGTAGATTACATGTCACTCCAAGGTTGTTCTCAGAATTGTGGTTGGGTAAGCAATTCATGTATGGTATGGTTTGTCCACTTTTGGAAGATATATGTTTATGCATCTTTGGCATATATCGTGACCTAAGTATTAGAGTCATGGCCAAAAAAAAAAAAAAAGAACCCAAGTATTAGAGTAAGAGGGAGATGCCCTTCTGATCCTTGCTTGACCTTGAAGTGGTTACTTGGGGATCTTCTAAGTCGGGCTCTTGTTTGCATGATTATTTGCTTTTGATGATTGTTCAAGATAGTTGTGACATATAGATGTGCTAACAAACCAAACAGGATATAAAATCAAGTATTTTGATATCTTAACTACTAACAATTTTATATGGATGTCTGCTTTCATAACTTTATGATATGTTCTCATCATTCTTATTCTGATTAGAGTATCCTGTTCTTTTTGTCCAATTCAGGCATCTAGTCCGTTGCAAGTGAAGTATGCTGATGGCGAGTTAGAAAGGCTAGGTGTAATATATTTCCTTTGTTTAGTTAAATATTTTGCTCAGGAGATGAAGTCTGAGAATCATTCATGTGCCAGTTTTCCTTTATTATGCTTTCTCTTAAAGAATGAAAATTTTCCTTTACCATTTTAGGATGTGTACCTTGATAAGTAATTTTTGGTAGTCCTTGAATCCAGAACACAAACTCTTTATTGGCATGCTTCCAAAGAATGTTTCTGAAACTGAAGTCTCTGCTCTGTTCTCCAAGTATGGAACTATAAAGGACTTACAGATTTTAAGAGGTTCACAGCAAACGAGTAAAGGTGCTGATTGTAAAGTTTAAGCTATCCTTTATTTCTTTAGTGCTGTTTGTGTCTCTAAATGGAAGTTTTTTTAATTGTTGACCTAATTGTTCTTCTCCCTTGTGGTAGGCTGTGCATTTTTGAAGTATGAAACCAAAGAACAGGCCCTTGCTGCCCTGGAGGCAATCAATGGAAAACATAAAATGGAGGTAGGTATTTATTTAAAGTGTTGGCTGAATTATTGAAATTAAATATTTTCTATGGTAGTAATGGAGCAGGTGTATAACATTTTGAATGTTGTGTTAAAAGCATGAGTAACATGTTTTTGGTTTCTTGTATATGGTAGAATGGAAGAGTACATGCTTTAAAAACACAATTACAATTCAAGTTGTAAATTGTGTTGCAGTATGTTCGATCTTCAAGCGGGCATTCAGCCACAAAATCATGTTGGTGAGGGATGTGAGCAGTTAATCATTTAACTCAGATGTCAATGTAGAAGCACAAATACTTATTGTATTATCTAAACTCTTAATCATTTTCTGGAATTAGAAATCTAAATATGGCTTTGTGCCTTAAATTGGATTGTATAAGATGTTCCAGGCTCAGGCTTGACTCATTATTTATATGACAGGCTCGAACTGGATTCAAGCTTGGAAAGAGAAACTCAAGCTCTGCCCAGCAAGGCTTATATCGTTTGCATTAAATGAGCCCAACCTGAACGAAGCTCAAGCCTGGGATATTTAGACATGCACATGCACATGCACATGCACTTACACGCATAGGCATATATACTTAGACTTTCCAACATATTTAATATGTATAAAAACTCACCAGCTGCAAAGTGGAGCCCTCGTGGAGCATTTGCAAGTAGCAATTAAACTGTCATTTATGCATGCACAATCAATTAGATTTAAAAAAATTAGTTAGAGAATAATATCTCCTCCCAATAAGCAATTATTAACTGAGGTGAATGCTCAATTTCATTTGGACACTTATTTTCGTGGTGATATGTACATGAGTAAGTCGTTAATTTTATTATTGATGTGTAATAATATATAGTGATTATTGCCACAGACAATTAGATTGATCCAAAGATTTGCAACCTGATTATTATCTTTTCTTCTATAGGGATCAAGTGTTCCTCTGGTTGTCAAATGGGCTGATACTGAAAAGGAAAGGCAAGCTCGGAGGGCACAGAAAGCACAGTCCCAAGCTTCTAATGCCCCAAATACTGATGCTCAGCATCCGTCATTATTTGGAGCCTTGCCAATGGGTTATGTTCCCCCATATAATGGATATGGTTATCAGGTTGGTTTTAATGTGATACATTATATTAGTATTTGATATTAACTTAACATTTTTTTTTTTAATGCTTTTCATGTTTAAAATCTTGATGGAGGTGTGTGTGATGATAAATTCATAATCTTGTTCCCTTGATAGGCCCCTGGGGCTTATGGACTCATGCCATACCGATTGCCACCATTGCAAAATCAACCTGGTTTCCATAATATGATACCTCACATGAACCAAGGAAATGCATTGCGGCCTGACCTTGGCCCCAATATGAACCCTAGAAATTATCCCATGCCCACCGCAAGTTATGTTGGCACTTATCCTGCAGTGCCAGGTCTACAGCATCCAATGGCGTATCCCGGAGGAATGATAAGTCCAAGGCCTTTGAGTAGTTCTCCTGGCTCTGTTTCACCTGCAGGTGGGAGTAGCAACTCTGCTACATCTTCAGGTGGCAGTAAAAATTCTGGGAGTCAGCTTGAAGGTTATTATCTAAATCTATTGTTATATGTATTTATCTACATTGTGTGTGCATGCGGGTACATATATATTCATGAATTTCCATCACTTTCATTCCTTTAAACTTGAAAAGTTACTTCTTGGTGATAATTCTGCTCTTTATTTTATTTTCTGTGACTTAGGTCCACCAGGTGCCAATCTCTTTATTTATCACATACCTCAAGAATATGGAGATCAAGAGCTTGCAACTTCATTTCAACCATTTGGTAGGGTTTTGAGTGCTAAAGTTTTTGTTGATAAAGCAACCGGTGTAAGCAAATGTTTTGGTAAGTGCATGCTCCATTTATTAATGAATTTGATGGGTTTGCATGGAGCTTTGTCTTGTCTCTGATGAGCCCCTCCTGTTTACAGGTTTTGTTAGTTATGATTCCCCAGAAGCTGCACAAGCTGCTATTAGTATGATGAATGGATTCCAATTAGGTGGCAAGAAATTGAAGGTTCAGCTAAAGAGAGACAACAAACAGAGTAAGCCTTACTGATGAAGCTGAGTAAGTAAGGGAACATTGTAGAATTCACATTGTAATTCACGGCCCATTTGATGTTAATACAATTTGTAATTTCTGTAACATGATAAAGTTCATTTAGACATTAATATTAATTTATTGATTTTTCCCTCGAAACGCCTGTTGATTGTATTATAACTTCACGGTTTCATCCAGGATAAGAGGATCACTATTTTTTTCTTTTTTGGCTCCCATAGTTCTCTTTTTCTTTCTCGTATTGACATGTGACCCTGAGGAGGTATTCTTTCATTTATTGGTGAACCTGTTATAGCTTGGTCTGAATTCTCAAATCTCAAGTGACGAATATACCCATGTCCTCTGTTTCAGTGTTTTGTAGTAATCGGCTAAACAATCTGTTTGTCAGATTCAGTACATGGGTTTCTTTTGGGCCGTAAATTCAACACATGGATTGAGATCTGAGAAACTGGACACAATGGACGGTGGGTTTCAGGTTTTTGTTTGTTTTTTTTTCTCTATTATTATTAGCAAAAGAAAAAATTGTACAGTTGGCACTTGGTAGAATGTGGTAAAATGTGAGTTTAGTTACTTCTGTTTTTTTTTTTTATTTTTTATGGCCAAAAGGAAAAGATAATCTTTTTTTTTTTCCTTCTAAGTTAGAATGTTAGATTATATCATTAGTATAATTGATGTATTTATTTTTGTTTTATTATTTATATATATAAATTTATAGATTATAAATATAATAAGTCACTAAATATAATTTAATCATAAAATTTTCAGATAATTTGCAAGAAAATTTAAATTAAAAACTTTTTTTTTTTTTTGTTTCGTAATAATCTGTGGGAGGACAAGTTTGACGTTTCCGGAGGTTTTATTCATTGACGGCAAATTGACACCGTCAGCCTGGGGGTGATTGACTGTAATGCGTGTTGGATTTGGATTGGTTAGCACTTATCATTTCCGTATACATTTAGTTTAATTCCACGTCACAAAGAAAAGGAAAGGATTGATCATAATTAGTAACTGTTGGTGAACTATAATCATGGTTAACTAATCTATGGGCTCAAACTAAACATAAGCATAGCGTGTGAAAGCACTATCAATAATTCAATATCATAGATTCAGAACCACTCACCCTTGGCCCTTGGCCCTTGGCTTGGGTGTTACTAATAACTTGTCCTAAATAAGTTAGGTTTATTTGATTGCGATCTCATACCTATATCATATATGAATAATGAATATGGTGTCTGCCCAAAAAGTCAAGTTTGCCAAATTATCATAACTATTTGGTCCCAATCTTCTTATTTTTTTGGACATAAAAAATTTCCCTACTGGACATCCATGTTGAAAGTAACAAGTTGAAAGAATCCGGTAGCAAAATAAAAAATAGGAAGTTTCTTAGATACTTTTAGTATTTATGTTGTATGTCATACTACATAAAAATAACTAATAAATGAATGACATGTGTACAAATTAACTATTTTTAAGTTTGTTTAAAAAATTAAATAAATTATATTTTATATCTAATAAAATATGAAAATTATGTATACTTGTCACGTCAATGTAATATGACATATTCATGTAATATCATAAAATCCCTGAAAAAAAATAACTTGTTGAAAGAACCCCCATGCGCTATCGTCAAATTTACACTTGTAAAATAGTGCAATTGTATAAATTAAAATTCTT
Source organism: Cercis canadensis (assembly GCA_003255065.1). Lineage (NCBI taxonomy): Eukaryota > Viridiplantae > Streptophyta > Magnoliopsida > Fabales > Fabaceae > Cercis > Cercis canadensis. The sequence goes on from QAOA01006734.1 coordinate 1,412,257, forward strand.
AATTAAATACAACACTTACATTTTATATTTTTTGTCTTGCATAAATTAATCATATTTATCAATCTTTTCAAATTAGTCATTATTCAAAGATGACTTATTTTCACGTTTTAGTTTCCAATTTGTTATGTAAGCAAGAATGTGAAACGTTGATAAATTAATAAAAAAAAATATATATATATAGTTTCAGATTTGAATACTTCTTACATCTCATTAATAAGAAAAACGCAAACCATACATCAAATTTTGCATGGTGCTTGGAATGTCGATTATAGGAACTAATCTGGATGATGAACACCCCATTACTATGGTGTATTTAGATTAGATGAGGTATTTATATAGTGTAATATATTTTTTGAGTGTATTTGAAATACTAATTTTAAATTATTTTGTTTGTATAATTTTTAAGGTATTTTTAAAATTCTAATATATATTTTTAGTAATTTTTAAAGTTTCAATATAATGTATTTCAAATTCATTTTCTTAGTCTCTCTCTCCTTCTCCCCCGAGCCCCCTTGATAACTCTCCTCTCCCTCTTGTTCACCATCCTAGCACTCCTCCAACTAGCACCACTGCCCACCAGCACCACCATCCACACAAACAATTCTTCATTCCTATTCCTCCTTTCACCAAACACACACAAAAATGGTGAAGTTTTCTATGGAGCATGAAGCTTAACTCATTCTAGAATAAAATGAAGCTTTTGTCAACTACTAGCAACTCAAGAAGCAAATAAAGAGAATCAAGTAAACAAAAGTTTACAAACAAGAGAATCAAGCTTGTTGTATGTTTTAACAATAACAGCGAGTTAACTCACTTAATCTGAGAGAGTTGACTCAGTGAGTTTGCGGCAAGTTAACTTATTGAGTTTGTTAATATTAAATCTGAGTGCAAGTTGACTAAGTATATTTTTTATTTTAAGCTAAATTCTTCTTTTTATAATAAAATAAATAAAAATAAAGTATTTTATAAATTCAAGTATTTGAAATGTTGCATTTCAATTACATATATTTCAAATTTTTGTGAATTTTAAAAATATCTCATCTAAATACAACCTAACTAATAAGCATGAACTAGAATTGTTCCAAGTTCTAAGGTCAAGTCAAGTTTAAATTTTTTTTTTGCTAATCCTTGAAAATCAATGGATCATAATTTTGTCTTGTAATATGACCCATCTTTCTCTCTCTTGCTGTGACATTTTCTTGCGTTTATCCTACTTTTCTTTCCTAAAATGTGCTACAATAGACTATTGAGTGATAAAAGTTGAAGCGAACCATGTCAAAAAGTCATGGCCAAATATAAAAAAAATCAAATAAATAAGTCAAAAAGTGAGCCCCATATTTTTCTTAGCCGGCGCCTTATATTTCATGTAAATGCAATGCCTTGGCCCTTACGTATTCTGGCATCAGCAGTATCAAACACGGAATTCCCCAAATCCAACAACAACATAAACCAACATCCGAAGCTAATTAAGATTAAGAGCCAGTTGTGGATCTCATACAATTTCCTCCTCACCTGGTTTTATAAGTTACAAATTTAAGAAAAAAGTGACATAGCTAGATCTAACTTTAACTTGGAAAACCATTCATTTTGACACCTGGAAGCAAACACTCTCTTCTAGAAGATTAAGATAAACCATTACGCATCTATTTTGAGTCACTGTCTACCATTCCTTCTAGAAGAGTGGGTGCAATTGGGGCATGCACTAATTGTTGATTGCTAGTTATCCTTCTAGAAGACAGCCACAAGATACAATATTGTTGAGGCATATCCTTTTCCTTCGATAATGACAAGTCCCATTTGGGGAGGGAAGATTGCCCAGTCTTCGTCATCAAAAGCGTCCAAAAAAAACGTGCACGTTTTTCGCTTTTCATTTTATAGTTTTTTTTTTTTAAAAAAAAAATTGGCTATAGGAGGAGTTTCAGAATTCAAACGACTCAAATTCAGAGTCACTCTCTATTGTTAGAAGTTAGATGGATAGGAAGGATATTGAGGATATATCTGCTTACATGCTTTTCGAAGCCACCGGGGATTCTGAGGTTGATTATACTCCCACCATGGATGATGTTGCCCATGAATTTGCCAGAAATGTTGTCGATGATGATGATGCTGAATCTTGCAGNCGACTCAAATTCAGAGTCACTCTCTGTTGTTAGAAGTTAGATGGATAGGAAGGATATTGAGGATATATCTGCTTACATGCTTTTCGAAGCCACCGGGGATTCTGAGGTTGATTATACTCCCACCATGGATGATGTTGCCCATGAATTTGCCAGAAATGTTGTCGATGATGATGATGCTGAATCTTGCAGCTACGATGGATCTGAGATCTGTGATATTGGTAAGCTCAATGGGTATGAACCTTGCGATGTTGATGTTGATGATGATGATGATGATGGTGATATGAAGACAGAGGATGAGGAGGAGGAAGAAGCTCTTGTTTGTGGAACATCATATTGTACAGATGATGAGATTGAAAAACACCGCAAGTCTAGTGCTGTTAATTCAGTTTCAGGGCAAGAGTTGGTGGATGAGAGGGAAAAGAACAAGCTTTTCTGGGAAGCTTGCTTGGCATCTTGAATCTTGATCGTGTCACTTTCTCTTCTGTTGCATCTCTCTTTTGGGAGCTTAGATTGTATCTGTATCTTTAATTGTATGTAATTGCTTAAACCGATACTCTTTACTATTTTCAGCATAGTGGATACGTCATCTCTGCAATTAGAATTGGTTTATCCCATTCATTCTTTGAAGTTGGAAATACAGATGAGCAAGTACCCACCCACCCTTCAAAGGATTCAGGAAGATGGGTACTTCGCAAAAACTTTACCTGGTTTTCTCTGATTGGTCTTGCTGATTGTAAGTTTCTGATTTTGAGAAGGAGGAATCTGTTCCAGTGTACAATACAAGTAAGGTTTTGAAGCCAATCAAGTTCTAGTTTTTTATTTGATTATGAAGTTATTTATAAGGAATTATTACTATATATGTTGTGATGGAACATGTGTTCTTGGTATAATTGAAAATCAATTACTCCAAATCACAGCTTTGTATCGTAGTATGCTTAAGTTATGTATAAATATAATTGAATATTCAAACATTTCATAGATAATTTTAGTTTCCTGAAAAGAATATAGACAGCAAGGTAACCCCTAGAAGATCGTTGGCCTTTATGAGTATCATGTTTGCCGTTGAATGCCAACAAAAGCCACAGATCTGGAGAGGCACTTCCCATTGTCAATTGAGAGGAAGATGGAGGGGAGTCTGGAAATAATAAAATTTTGATCATACATAGCATAGATAGCAAGCATAATATCTCTGGCTAATCAAGCTTTCTAAGAATTCATCAATGCCTAGAACTTTCACCTAAGTGAAATTTGAAAATGTGGCTACGGCTTTAGATTGTAGCCCAATCCCCAATGTCATGGTTAGAATATTTCAGTACTGAAACATACAGAACCAAGTCAAGTTCAGCCCTAAACTGAACATGACCTCCCTACAATCCACAACAAGCAAACACTTCCTACTCCATGTATTAATTTACACAAGCAACCCTGCTTGTAGAAACAAAATCTGAGAAAAAGGTACTCAAAACATTGCAAAAGAAGAAACCCAATTCTTAACTAGATGCAAGCAGTGGCACCGGCGAAACTGAGTCTGTCAGTTTATCTATCATCTCCACATCGTTGGTGTTGGTGCCCGTACATCCTATTGATGGAGTCGGACTACTGGTGTCATCAACATCGTTGGTCCTTGATTTTTCTTCGTAAGAAGAGCAGGAATAGTCAGTTTTGCTATCAGTAAATGACATGGCAGATTCCACGTTAACGGAGCAACTTCTGGGGCTTGCATACTCTCCCTGCAAATATCCTTTCTTCTTCTCATCTAACTGCTTCAAGAAGCACTCCTCTATCTCACTTACAGATTCTACCTCCCCTTCCTCTTCACTGCTATGCCTGTATTGAGCATGATTATCATAATCTGACTTGTTCCCTCTCAATTCACCGCTGGTATCCATTTCTTGTTGACTGTCATATTCGTCCTCAGATTGGCGATCTGATGAATGAAATGACATGGGTGAATATCCTCCTGTTCCTGTTTCTTCACGTTCTCTAAGTGTCCTCATAATCAAGGTCTTGAGTAAGTTCATCACTTGGACCGCATGCATCAGAGCGGTTAGGGGATCAGACATCTGTTTTACGAGTGAAAAATCAAAACATGATTTCAAGAGTGAATAGTTCAGCATGCGGATAACAACATTATGAATTTGAGGCATACCTGAGTCATATTTGGAGCAAAAACCATTGCTATATTTCTTGCATTCATCTTATTGTGTTCCTCCTCTTCAACAACATCAGCCATGAGATCAATAGCCCAGTTGAGTAAGGCAGACTCAGTTGGCTTTAGCTGTTTCACAAGCTCAACAGACTCGTCTTCAGTGTTGCATTGAAGAACTTGCTCAGGGGAAAGTCCATCTAACACTCCTGAAGGAAGCTCACGGAACCAGGCCTTAATTAGGCCAGCCAAGCAATGCACATCAATGTTATCTGGCACAATCCCCCTATTCAATTGGTCTCTCACATGCTCCTCTTTACTATTTTCCGGGTTAATGCGAAATATTCCTTCTGACTGAAAAATAATTTAAAACAAATATACTTAATCTCAGACTCATTGCTTGCAACATCTCAATATTTTTTCTTAATAAACTATTGTCTATCATAAATTAAATTTGGTACCTTTAGGCCACCCTGTGAGTATAGACGCTCCTGCATTAGCAACAGAATTGTTGGAACACTATTTCCTCTTGAATCATAACAACACTGCATGGATTCTGCTGAGACGCCAAACACACTTACACTGCAGGTATACACGATCAACTTACATGTTAGAATTACGTGTTAAACTTAACGAGATTTAGGTAAGAATACAAATCAGAAAAAGACTCAATACAAATTTTGGAAATGTAGTAGCATTTATAACCAGCAAAAACAGTAAATAAGATAGAACAGTAAATACTTGAATTTCTATTAGCGATTCTGTTTTGAGCGTATTTTGAAATAATGTAAATGCTAATCTAAGTTCAATTTGTGGCTAACAAAACACTCAATAGACATATATCCCATACCCAAAACAATCCCAAACTTTCAGGAATCTACAGGGCCCCAATTCAGAGACTGGGACTCTAAACCACATAAATGCCTAAAATTTAGAAGAGTTTGATTTCTAGCCACTTAAATTGTCTTATTGATTTACCTCAATTTCCTCCAAATTCAGCTGATACTAGAACTTGTATGAAAGTTTCCCCCTTTCCCTCTTGCTCACTTTTTATCCCTCGAACACAAGAACACAACCAAACCCACCAACAATAAAAGCCCTCCCCACCCAAGAACAAAGATTTTAAGCAAACCCCATGTCCAATCTTAAGAAAACAACATTACCTAGCACTGGGAACCCGACCCGGGATCTCGACCTCGAACTCAACGGGCAAACCCAGAAACCCATTGAAGCGATCGAAAGTGACATGAGTGATGTGCTGAACATTGGTTGGCCATCCGATTTCCATCTGATGAACGGCTGAGATTACATCGTCGGGTTGATCCACCCGGCAAGCTACCATGGATTTTCTCAAAGCTGCCAAGAGAAACGCCACGAGGGAGAGCTGATTTTGTTCTTCTTCGGTGGTTTTAGCTCCTTTAGAGCCCTTGCCACCACCGCAACCACCGCCCTTGGTCACCATCACAAGCCCTGTCATTCTTATCTCCAAGTTTCCACACTCTGAGACTGAGACTGAGACCTTCACCAAGACCCCCCCTTCTTCGGTACGACGACGGGTGGAGAGATTTAAAATTTGACGAGTGAGGACGAGTTTCTTAATGTGTTTTGTTGGGTTGCATTGAAAGTTGTTTGTTCTGTTTTTTAAGCCCTGCTACCTCTATCAATAACTTTGAACTTCAAACGGCCACTCGTTTCAAATTCTATAGCAGGCCGTACTTTATCTACCCTTCCCCCATCACTTTGTTGCCCTCCATGTTAACAATAATTACAACAGGTGCCCCCCAATTTCCCCCTGGTTAGGATACTCATTACTCAAACTCAAGATTAATCTTTAAATTCCCATTTATTATGTTTTCAGGCAATAAGTTAAGATATTTACGCTTTCATATTCATACACCTCTGGAGTAAATAAGCATTAATTTTAGGGTTAATTTTAATTACTGCCTAAAGGGATAAAACATTATAACTTTCTTGTATTAATAATTAGCTACAACATGGGCAGTTCTTTTATCTCAACAATACTAATTATTGCTTCCCAAAAAAGTATGTCAACCCATTAAAGACTCATTACCATCAATAAAGAAAGGTTAGCCAATCGTCACAAAATCTTGTCATCTCATAATACAATTAGTTGTTCTTCTTTTTTCATGTAAGCATCATCGTCTATGACCCAATTGCAAATTAGTAGTGTCCCACCAAAAAAAATTGCAAATTGATTCTACAGTTTTACATTTATCCATTCTTTTTATTTATCTTTTTTTTTTTTTTTCTAAAAGGTTAAAAGTTATTTTCTCAACAATATCACAATACTTCACTTCATTGTCACATTAATCTAAATTAAAACCACATGCAACATAAGCACCTTGTTAACGAATTAGATGAGACCCAAATAAATGAAATGATAAAAAAAATAAGTATTTTTATTTTATAAAAAATTGTATGTTCTATAAAACTTTTATTGGATTCTACCTAACTAAAAAGAATATTTTATAAGTGAATAAGATAAGAGGTTAATAACTAAACTCTCACCATAAATAAAATGATAAAAAAAAAAATTAAGTACTTTCATTTAATTTCCAATTTCCAAGAAATCCTTAGAAGGACAGAGACAGCAGGTTGGAAAGCGCAATTCGAATTTGTAGAAGACCGTTGAGAAAAAGATGATTTTTTTTGGTAAAAGATTATTGTCATTGGCCCATCGCAGAGTTTTCTTCAATTATTTCTTTTCTCTTTTTTTCGTTTAATGTTTGCACTTTGAGTGCAGACAAGTTTGGTATTTCCAACAACCATGGGACCTTTTTACGTGAATCGCGTGATTAAAGGAAGCGAAGAGGGATTATGTTTTTGTTGCCCTTTCATTGGTTTACCAAAAACATTTGTCATTTTGTCCACACTATTTGGATCCTATGCAAACCTGTCTTTATTCTGAGGGCAAAACTCGTCATTTCTCATTATATGTTCTTTTCATGCTTATCTCAGTTACCAATAGAATCCACAGTTTGGATTCTGCTTCCAAGTAACAATCATATCCAGGTATTTTCTTTTTAACCATTATTAGATAATCTGAAATTTTCAAATGTAAAAATCTCAAATTCTGTGAATTTTTTGCATGTGTTTTTCTTTATCTTATTATAGATTAGGCAGGAGATTTTATGTGATGTTTAAAACATTCTTTAAAAGAGTTGCATACTTCATCACTTTTAAAAGGCACGATTTTAACACATTATTATTTTTGAAAAATACCCCAGTAATGCACTTAGTTCACTTTAAAGGATTTGAGTATTTATATGTTTTCTTTCTTCTTCTTCTTCTTCTTTTTTTGTCACTATATTGCAACACTAGAGATCATCCTCCAACTTCTCCCAAACTTATATTTGATACATTTGAACTTGTTATACACAATTTAAAGTTTGGAAATGACTAAAATACCAATTATTATTGAAATGCAATAACTGACAATGACACATGATAGCTGTTGATTGATCGAGTGATATTAGCAAATTTTTTGATTACTTGTATAATTGGTAATTTGATTTATTATAAATATAAATTATGTTAAAATTTTGTTACTATCAATGAAATTATGCTAATTACAAAATAATGCCCCACAAAATATTTCCACTATTTATAAATTAGCACCAATCTATTTAGTTTTTTTTTTGAATTTAGGGTTTAAGATTTATTTTTTAAGGTTTGAAGTTTATGATTTAAGGAGTAGAGTTTATAGTTTATGATTTATTTGGGATAATTTTGTAATTATCTCAACTTCAAGGAAAAACCGTAATTTAATAAAATATACTTAACCAAGTTTTTATCTACATTTTATTTGTCAAGAACTATAGTATTAATTGTTGCATTTTAGCAAGGGACACTAAAGTGGTATTCTTAAAGTTCATATTACTCTTTTATCAATTTTTTAAATGATAGGACAAACATTTATCAATACATAATAACAAAAAGAGTAATTAATTTGAAGAAAAAGGGTGTGGGACTCTATCTATCTATCTATCTAAAAATAAAATAAAATAAAAAATAGTAAAAGAGAAGAAGAGGGCCAACATTAATGGGCCAAAGGTGTGAAAATGGGAGAAGGAGCGGGGCATGTTGGATCATTGCCAACCCATTTGCTTATACAATATGGGATGGGACCCATTCGTGATTCCACTTGGTCGTATCGTATCGAATGCGTGATTGTGTAACTCACTGCCTCTCTCCCTCCAAAACCCACTATTCAAATTTCAAAACACTCTCACACACCTTATTAGGCCATTGACTTCTTCTGTTCTATTATATGTTTTGATGGTTACAACGCACAACTTACATGGTTACTGCTGTTAGACTTAGCCCCTCTCTCACATAGTCTTTTCTTTTACTTTTTTCCCCTTCCCATTCACTCTCTGACTCACTTTCTTCGTACTCTAACATGACAAAATAATAATAATTAAATATAATTTTAAATAAATGATCCTAACCGTCTGTCACTATCAAGAAGATATAAAAATTGTAGAGAAGATTGAAAATGATCTACCTGGGGTGTGCAAATGCAAATACAATCTCAAGTTCTAAGAATTTAAATGGATTTGGAATAAGGTGAATTATAAATTTTAAAAGTTACTTATTTATTTACTTTTAATTTTTATTGAATAAGTTCTTAGTTTTTATTTTAACTATAATTTTGAATTTAAACATAAAATTCACAAACTCCAATTTACACCTTACTTATATTATCAGTAGTTAGTTATATATATAACCACTGATTGTGGAACTTCATCCTCCAATTTGCATTCTTAATAAGCACCAAATCGCCTATGTCCCCAGTTATGCAAGTTTTCTAACTTAATCCTAAATTAAAAATCTTAAAATCCGTCCGGCCGAAAAAAAAAGGGGAACATTATTTCAAACCCACAAAGCACCTCCACTAGTAAATTACACTGTTACAAGATAAACACTAGAGCAATCACGTGTACTGCATTGTGTTTAGGAGGCAAAACCCCTTGGTTGCCCGACTTCGAACTTATATTATGATGCTTTTGACACACGTAAGAGCATTGACTTTGCCGAGGTTTCTTTCTTTCTCTTTTGTTTTGGTTTGCAATTAAATTCCTTAGTCGGTGGAGCTGTGTAAAACAATACTAATCAATTAGAAACTTGGATGTAATGCTTAACTGCAATATTTGGTTTAGAAGCATGGCATAGAATGCCTATAAAAGGGGAGCAGTGGCATTGTAGCTAAAGCATTGGATTTGTATAATCTTCTCCATTTCTTTAGTTAAGAGTTAAGAGTATTAAGAGATGAAGATTCAATCTTTCTTATTAGCTTGTGTGGTAGTTTTTGGTTTTCTTGGGGTTTGCCAAGGCAGACTCACCCAGAAATTCTAGAAGCATTCTTGTCCTCGTGCAGAGGATATTGTTAAGAATATTACCTTACAGCGTGTTGGGGCAAATCCCAATTTGCCAGCGAAGTTACTTAGATTGCATTTTCATGACTGTTTTGTCAGGGTACATACTATGTATATATACTAATTGAAATTCCAATATCTGTCACATTACCTTGTACCTTGTTATGATTCATACTAATTACAAACATTTCAGGGTTGTGATGGCTCGGTTCTGTTGAACTCCACCGCTAATAGTACTGCAGAGAAGGACGCACTAATTAATCTAAATTTGGCTGGCTTTGATGTTATTGATGAAATAAAAGCAGCACTTGAGATAGCTTGTCCAGCAACTGTATCCTGTGCTGACATAGTAGCTTTAGCTGCTAGGGACTCTGTTTCCTCCCAAGTAAGTTTACCATTTATCTTCTAATTAAGCAATGCATGCCTGTGTATTATATCTAGCTTATACATATTAATTCCTGATTGATATATAATATTTGCAGTTTAATAAACCACTGTGGGTAGTGCTTACTGGTAGAAGAGATGGCAGAGTGTCAAACACTGTAGATGTCCCACTCAATATCCCCGTTCCTACCATGAACTTCACCCAACTCAAACAAAACTTTGCAAGAAAAAAGCTTGCAGTTCAAGACCTAATTGTATTATCAGGTACGTTAAAATAATGTTATATAATCATATATATAACGTTCTATAGATTGATTACATAGACTTTCCTTGAAATAAATTTTAAGAAAATGTAATTTTAGATACAAATAACTTCTACTTGTATTCTTATTCTTCTCCCAACTATCACATGCAGAAGGTCTAGATTCAATCTTATCATATATTCATTTAGAGGTCAATTTTGATTGAATGTGTTAGTGTAAAGAAGTTTTAATAAAATATACTGACGTCTATAATTAGAACTTGCGTAAATGCACCATGATATTACACCATGCATGTGTACATACTGAAATAGAAAAGTAGATGCATGCANTAAAATATACTGACGTCTATAATTAGAACTTGCGTAAATGCACCATGATATTACACCATGCATGTGTACATACTGAAATAGAAAAGTAGATGCATGCATTGGTGGCACTTGAGATAATGGCTAGTGGGTTTATGTAGGTGGACACACAATTGGAATTGGACACTGCTTCTTATTCAGTAATAGGCTCTATAACTTCACTGGAAAAGGAGACCAAGACCCTTCTTTGGATCCCACTTATGCTCAATTCTTGAAGAGTAAATGCCCAAACAACAACACCGACTTCACCTCGTTCGTAGACATGGATCCTGGGAGCTCTACCAACTTTGATACCAGCTACTATTCCATCCTTCTTCAGAATAAGGGTCTGTTCCAATCAGATGCTGCTCTTCTGACCAACAATGATGCAAGAAATGCTGTGGAACAACTGGTTAAACGACAGCGTTTCTTCAAGGCATTTGCTAATTCAATGGAAAGGATGGGAGTCATTGAGGTCCTTACAGGCTCTGCTGGAGAAATTAGGAAAAAGTGTTGGCTTGTCAACTCTGCATAAACAGCTGCATGCTTAATGTTTTTCCTTTGTTTCTTTTCTCTCCCTAGTTTGGAATCAGGGTGCAAAAGTGTGATTGTGTAATTTTTAAGATACAAATAAATGTTCATGTTTCTTGCTCCATATTTAAAATTACATGAACAAAACACGCGAATATAATTTCGAGAAGAAGATGATTCTCTTTTTTTTTTAAAAAAAAAAAATCTTTTATTAATGATACAGAATAAGAAATAATAAAAAATTATCAAGTCAGCAAATTCTGTCATATATTTGACAGTAAGTTAACTGAATGACCAAAATTGATACTTTCTTGGAAATGAAAAACTTAAATTATTTAATTTTAAAATACAAAAATTAAAAAAATATATAAAATATAAGAACTAAAATTATAATTAAGCCAACAAATTACTAATATAATAAATGGTGGAATGATATATATATTTAAATGGGTATAGAACTAGGAACATTAGTTCAAACCACTAATGTAGTAATTTCCCTAGTTAATTTGCAAATGCTTATTTCTTGATTTTAAATTGGGAATCGGATCATATGATAAATCTACATATTTAAGTATGCTTAGTGAATTTCACTAATCAAGAAATATACTCACCTAGGTGGTTTTCATAAACTATGCACTTAGATTCTTATTAACTATGCAAATATTGGGCTCCACTTAACTAGCCACATGAGCTTCAAGTAGATGTTCTCTTTAATTTTTCAATGGTTAATCATTGATGCAAATGACAATTTAGGTTCATTTGGTAAATTTCACTTGTCGTGTTTACCTAGTAGTGGATATAATTAATATGCAATTGGGTTCAAAATAGTGGGTTTTATTAATCAGGAATGCTTGATCTTTTGTTTAACTTCACATTATTTGTTAATTTAGTGGATATCTCACTAATCAAAAAGATTTTAATAGGAAATTGAGGATCAAATAGTGATTTATTAAAATTATAAATATTTGTCATATGAAATAATAAAACACACACAGGGTAACCTACATTGAACAATTATCAATTAAATTTTTCAAAAGTAGTAAACTTAGTGGTAATATAAATGTGGTTAATGCTTGTACCAAAAAAAAAAAAAGAGATAAATGTAGTGGTTATAAGTCATGTATATACTTATGAAGTAATGCAAGAGTTCTTGTTTGTTTGTATGTGGATTGCATGTCTTGCTTTGTTTTTTATTCAATGTGATGCTACTTATTTTTGCTAAAAATCTTTATGCTAGTGTTGTGCTAATTTGTAACTTCTTATACAAGATTAATCTTGTATAACCTTAATTAGAACGAATCAGGCATGTTTTCTTGTACAGGTGACTCCAATTATATATGCATGTTTTCTAACTTCATCGTAAATTAAATATTCTCTAATCTGTCGGCAACAAGAAAGATAATATATGATCAAACCCAGAAACTAAATCCACAAGTAAACACTGTTAACAAGATAAACACCTAGAACAACCACGTGTCTTGCTTTGTGATTGGGAGGCGAAAGTTAACTCGGTGCACAACTTCGAAGCAATGATACTTTTGAGTTTGACACACATAAAAGCACTGACTTTTGAATTTTCTTTTTCCGTATTTTTTTATTCACAATTAAATTATTTAGCCGTTGACCCTCGATGATCACGCGAATAGCCAGAAAAAAATTATACAATATCTGGTCTATATGTGCTTAGTACCACTGGGAAATTTTGTTTGCACGCTTTGTGTGAAAAAATATAAAAAATTTGAGATTGCTGAATTTAGAAATATGCAAAAAATATCAAAACTTCAACACTTCAGAATGTGAAGCGAATATGGCAGCAAATGGGTTAGCTTATCAATCAATTTGCTGGTAGAGGTGGTACTCATTCAAACAAAACAAAGCTTGATCGAAAATGGTTGACATTCGAAGATCATGATAATGAAGAGCGTGAGTGCAGGCATAAGGTACGGACAATACAGATAAGCAATATGCTAAATTATATGAGCTACATTCTTTATCCAACTACCCAGCTGCTTATTGCAATGGTTCATTATCCCTTCGGTGGAGCTGGGTAAACGATACTATAATTAATTAGAAATTGATTTGTAATGCTTAACTGCTTGCATCATGCATTTGCTTTAGAAGCATGGCATAGAATGCCTATAAAAGGGACAATGGCCTTGTAGCTAATGCATTGGAATTGTATAATCTTATCCATTAATTTCTTAAGTTAAGACTTAAGAGTAAAGAATGATGAAGATTAAGTTTATCTTATTAGCTTGTGTGGTAGTTTTTGGTTTTCTTGGGGTTTGCCAAGGCATCCTCACCAAAAATTTCTACAAGAATTCCTGTCCTCTTGCCGAGTCCATTGTTAAGGAGATTATCTCACTGCGTGTGTTGGCAAATCCCAATTTGCCCGCAAAGTTACTCAGAGTGCATTTTCATGACTGCTTTGTCAGGGTACATACTATGTATATATGCTAATTGAAATTCTAATATCTGTCACATTTCATATACAATAATGTTAACCTTGTACCTTGTTATGATTCATACTGATTACTAACATTTTCAGGGTTGTGATGGCTCGGTTTTGCTGAACACAACTGCTACTAATACTGCAGAGAAGGACGCACTTATTAATCTAAATTTGGCTGGCTTTGATGTTATTGATGAAATAAAAGCAGCACTTGAGATAGCATGTCCATCAACTGTATCCTGTGCTGACATACTGACATTAGCTGCTAGGGACGCTGTTTCCTTCCAAGTAACTACTTAATCATTTGTTTATCTTCTAAACTATGCATTAATCCAATTGAAAAGCACTTACACATATATATAGCTAGCTAGCTTATATATGCATATATATATTGATTATTAATTCCTGATTAATATATATAATATTTGCAGTATAATAGATCCTTGTGGGTAGTGCTTACTGGTAGAAGAGATGGCAGAGTGTCAATAGCCGCAGATCCCCCACTCAATCTCCCAACGCCTGGCATGAACTTCACCCAACTCAAACAAAACTTTGCAAGAAAGGGCCTTGCACAGCAAGACCTAATTGTATTATCAGGTACACCCAAATAATATCATATACATGTTCATGTAATGTTCTATAGATTACATAGACGTGACATATTACCCAAAAAAAAAAAACTGGCGTATATATATGATACCTGAATATTACATGCATTCATTGGTGGCATTTAAGAAAATGGCTAGTGGGTTTATGTAGGTGGACACACAATTGGAATTGGACACTGCTTCTTATTCAGGAATAGGCTCTATAACTTCACTGGAAATGGGGACCAAGACCCTTCTTTGGATCCCACTTATGCTACATTCTTGAAGAGTCAATGCCCAAACAACAACAACGACTTCAACTCGTTCGTAGACATGGATCCTGGGAGCTCTACTAACTTCGACACCAGCTACTATTCCATCGTTCTTCAGAAGAGGGGTCTGTTCCAATCAGATGCTGCTCTTCTAACCAACAATGATGCAAAAAATGCTGTGGAACTACTGGTTCAACCACAACGTTTCTTGACCGCATTTGCCAATTCAATGGAGAGGATGGGAGTCATTGGGGTCCTTACAGGCTCTGCTGGAGAAGTTAGGAAAAAATGTTGGCTTGTCAACTCTTAAGAGCTGCTTTATGTCTTTTCCTCTTCTTTCTCTCTTTGAACCTTCAAAACTTTTAAATAAATGTTTTCTTTTACTTTTATTGCTTTCTCTATTTCCCATCTTCTTGTCTTCCTCTTTTCCTACTAAGTACGGTTTAACATAAATAATATTTTTATATTTAAGTAAATTATACTTACCTCCCCAAAACTTAAAAATTCTACAATAATACCCCCTATAGTTTGAAAGTATACAATCACATCTTCTCAATTAATAAAAAAACAATAAAAATATTAATTTTAGGTGAAAATTTATTTTCAAATTCTAAACCCCATTTAATGGAGAAAGTCAGAAAGACATTGTATTTTTTCTTTCCCCTCTCTTTAATCTTTATGCTTTAAAGTTATTGGTTTCATATTACAATTTTTGTTAAAAGATTGGAGATCTTAATTTGGGCACTTTGACCTAGTGATTAAGGTTTTTAAACTTAATTCCCTAACTGTTATAGGTAGAAACTTAAATACGAAAATATTATAGTTTTAAGAAAATTAAAAATGAAAAAAAGAAAGCTGCTGGGTGTGCGGGGGCCCACCGGACACGCTGGGGGCCCCTCGGCGTGTCTCCAAGGAAGAAGCCGCACCTCGGGCGGCATGTCCGATCTTGTCCGGCTCGCTAGACTTTCATTTGCGTGTTCTTCGATTATTTATCTTTTAGCCTCTTCTTCACAGAGAAAGACTGCATTTATTTTTTCTGCCTAAAGATAACTTGATTGGTTGGAGAAGTACTGAAGTGGGCTTATGAATTCCGAGTGTTGGCACGCTTACTATATACATGTTTTCTTTACTATCTCCTTTTCTGATTGAAGAGAAATGGCGGCGGAGTCTATTTACAAAGAGAGATGTATTCCCGTGAATGATGGTCCAAGTTGGGCCAAATACATGTCGATCTCTGGTTCTCCTG
>QAOA01006734.1:1437736-1525963 GCA_003255065.1 Cercis canadensis
TCATGGTTTTTTGTGACAATCAATCTGCCATCCATCTTGCCACTAATCCTACCTCCACTGACAGATCCAAACATGTAGATATTGATTGCCATTTCATTAGAGAGCATGTCAATTCTGGTTTTCTCAAACTTGTACATGTTCAGTCACAGCATCAGCTTGCTGACTTACTCACCAAGCCTTTACCTTCTACTCAGTTTCGTTTTCTCAAGGCCAAGTTGGGTGTCTTAGACATTTACCTTCCAACTTGGGGGGGGGTATTAGGCTTAATACAGCTCAGCACATATAGTTAGTATCCAGCTCAGCAAATTAGACTTAATACAGCTCAGCACATACAGTTAGTCTACAGCTCAGTTATAGGAAGTTAGTTAGGAAATTCAATTCAGTTTTTCTGTTATTGCAGCACATGCAGTGCTTCTGCTATATATTTGTAAAGGCCACGATTGGCACATCAATTATTCAATGAACAAGATTCATTTTTCTCAAAGTTCTAATAGAACAAGAGCCTCTTCCGATCAGATGCTGCTCTTCTAACCAACAAGGGTGCAAGAAATATAGTTAACGAACTGCTTAAACATGAACGTTTCTTCAAAAAATTTGCTCAATCAATGAAGAGGATGGGGGCAATTGAGGTTCTTTCCGGCACTGCTGGGGAAATTAGGAACAAGTGTTGGGTTGTCAACTCTTAATTAATTTAGAACTATTTTATGTTTTCCCTTTATCGTCTTTGTTTCTTTTCTCTCTTTTGTTTCTAATCAATGTACAATTAATACTGTGTATCATTAAGTTGCAAATAAATTATAAAATGGCTGTTGGTCGTATATTGAATTATTCTACTTAACCTTTTCTTCTCATGCTTAATCTAATATTTCCTTTTCTTTTCTGTAATTTTTTTCTCCCTCTTGCTTTCTTCTTTCTTGTGTGTAGGTGCTGAGTAGCTCATAGTTGTATCCGAAATGGATACTGGGAGCTCTACCAGCTTTGGCACCAACTACTATTCTGACGATGCTTGGAAAGAGGTCGGATTATTGGATAAATTGACTTAAATAATACAATTTTATAAATTAATTATGTAAAATGGGTATTTTTTAAATTATTCACGTAAAATGGATAGTTTTAATTATTTTAATATTTAATAAATGAACAACAATGATACAATGATTATGTTAAATAAAAGATATCATGTTCTATTAGACTATGTTATCTCTCATTTAGTACGTCTCCTATCACGTTAAAAGAGAAATAACATAACTTATTAGAATATGTAATTTTTTTTTTAGCGTGTCTCTTTTTTAAGATTTGTGAAATATTAAAATATTTAAAATAATCTATTTTATATAAATAATTTAAAAATTACTTATAAATAGTTTATCAATTTACAGTTACGAGGAATGATGGTCTATAGTGGAGGTCAATTCTCAGGTCTGGAAAGTCCACAACAATATAAACTAAGACCCCGCTGGCAAAACTTAGACTCTGATAATTAAGTTAAATCTAGATAAAATAAAATAAAAAGTAATTGAGGGTTAATGCCAAAAAAAAAAAGTGTCACTAACTGATCCAGAGAGTATTTAAAGGGTTGGAGAAGATAGCATTGTTGAAATATTGAGCTATTAGGCCTATGAGCCAATGGGAATTGGGCTAAAGAAAAATGGGCCCCAATGGGATTTGTACATATCCCATCATTGTTCAGAACAAGGGTCTGTTCAGTTGCAGCAAATACTGCGAGACAACTTGTGAGACAGGACCGTTTCTTTAAAGAAATTGCTCAATCAATGCAGCGAACGGGAGTCATTGAGGTCCTTACGGCCTCTGAATCTCTGATGGAGAAATTAAGAGCTGCTTTATGTCTTTTCCACTTCTTTGTCTCTTTTCTTTCTTTAATTTGTTGATTTGTTTGATTTAATCATTGAAGTTGCATAATTTTATAAAAATATTAGATTATATTACTGTATTTTTTGAAAATAATTATTTAAATAGCATTAAACACAATTTAAACTATTAAATAAAAATTTAACGTTCATAAAATTTTTTTACACCAGTGTCTATTTTTATCAATAGATATTATAGATTTGGCCTTCTATAAATTAGTCCCATACGACAACTGTTGATATTATTATCTTTTTTTTTTCTTTTTATAAATCATAATCTCCCTTTTTCATTGAAAAAATGATTGTCTCTCTTCTATGTAATAAAGAAAGGCAACTCCATTATTATAATCCTTTTTGTCAACATGTTATAAATAATGTAGCATAAAATTATTTCAGATCTCACTCCAAATCATGTTCAGTAAATAAAATTTTATTTAAAGTACACATCCTGAAAATTTGATTGAATTTCTAATTTGATATTTTATTATTTTCTTGGTTTCAATCGTCCCTTTAAACACTTTTTTGTTTTGTTTTCATTAGGTTCAATTTTTTATGCAACTATCAAAAATGAAAAATGCTGAGTGTTCAGAAATATGCTAACCTGTCAAGAAAAAAGTTGATGTCACTTAACGCAATTTGCATGTTTTCAAAATTTTAGACAAATTATTATTTTCTATTAAGTTATAAATTTGTTTCTATAATTATAATTAATTAAAATTATTTAAGGACCCAATTAAAATAAAAAGTTCAAGGAGTTAAAATTAAAGATAGAAATGCATTTTAGCCATAAAATCCGTTCATTAGATCATATATTTTAGCAATTGTTTAACTAAGAATGTTGTAAATAGAATTGTTTTTTTGAGAAAATACCTTCAATAAAATTGCCTTCAGTCTTAAGACTATTTTTCATCACCTCTTATTTTAAGTTCGAATCTCTCAATTACAAAATAGTATTTTTTGACCAAATAGTCAATCTGAAGTAAAGAAAGAAAATACAATTGCTTTTCATGTTCCCAAATGAGGGGAGGGGGTTATTATAATTTGTTTGACTAATTGGGGGAAGAAATATGATTTGGCTTCTAATATTTGATTATTTATGGCTTTTACTGAATAATGCATTCTTGGTAAAACCGATGTCAGGTACAAGTTACTAACAGTAAGTAGCTTTATTAAGGTTAAAGGGTAAGTAAAAGCATCTCGCAAAATCTCAAGATCTATCGTCTATAACTGTGAACACCATTGAGATGCATGAGTCCCACAGATGAGCGGTTAAAAATTGGATACAGCTTTTCAGTGTTTTCCAAGCAAGAAAATCATCGCATCATCGTGGGTCCCATGTGGCATGATTACATCCGACGGCATACGTAATCCCAATTGATCCTTTGATTCCTATCGTCTCTCTGTATCCTATTGCTTCCCTTTTCCGTCTGCGCTGGAGTTCTTTTCCTCTGCTCAGCTTTTCCTAGTAGAGCAAGATATCCCAGAACCCCAACCTTCCCACGCTTCAATACCACTCCAACTAGGAATTCTCCTCCTTCTTCTCGAATTCCCTCCTCTTCCTCTATAAAACTCTTCTACTTCTTAATTCCAACCCCAAAAGATTTTACATTATTGTAACGACTTTCAGCTTTTTCCAGATTCTTCACCATGATGCTCAGAATTCGAAGCCGCGATGGCCTAGAGCGAGTCTCTGTTGATAGTCCACACATCACAGTTGCACAACTCAAGTCTTTGATTCAATCCCAGCTTCAGATTCCTATACATAATCAAACTCTCTCCACCAACCAAAACCTTCTGCTTGCTAAGACCCATGAAGATCTTCTCCGATTCACCGACATGGCTAACCCCGATACTCCTCTCTCTGCTCTCAATCTCTCTCATGGGTCGATCGTATTTTTGTCTTACGAGGGAGAACGTAGGGTTTCTGGGCCAGCGTTCAACCCTGCTGGCTCCTTTGGCCGGAAGATGACCATGGATGATCTAATAGCCAAACAAATGCGAGTTACCCGACAAGAAAACCCGCATTGCGAGTTGGTTTCCTTCGACCGGGATTGTGCCAACGCGTTTCAGCATTATGTGAATGAGACGCTCGCCTTTGCAGTAAAAAGAGGAGGGTTTATGTACGGAACGGTGTCAGAGGAGGGGAAGGTTGAGGTCGATTTTATATACGAGCCACCCCAGCAAGGTTCCGAGGAGAATTTATTGCTTTTCAGAGACCCTGATGAAGAAAAGTTGGTGGAAGCGATTGCGGCAGGGTTGGGGATGAGGAAAGTTGGCTTTATATTCACGCAGACCATTAGTCAGGATAAAAAAGATTTTACTTTGTCGAATAGGGAGGTACTTCAAGCTGCAGAATTTCATGCGGAGAGTGGGTTGAAGGAGTGGGTGACTGCAATAGTGAAGCTGGAGGTGAATGAGGATGGGGGCAGTGCCGACGTTCACTTCGAAGCGTTTCAGATGAGTGATGTTTGTATTAGATTGTTCAAGGAAGGGTGGTTTGAGACAGATATTGGTCAAGAGGATGATCCCAAGTTGTCAAAAATGAAGAAAGATGTAGTGGTTGGAGTTAAGGATACTAAAGAGGTTGATAATGATTTCTTCTTGGTGGTGGTAAAAATTTCCGATCATCAGGTATGTGATTCTTTATCGTGCTGTTTTTATTAAGCCGTATAACTATCTCTAACCATGCTGGATGATTGTACTACATGTGTATTACTTGTGTTCTGCCCTTAGACTGTAATTTACTCTATCACTGAGCCACAAATAGTCAAAGATATTGTAATTTGTTAAACTTGTTAATGTACCTGACAATCATATAGGATCATGTACACATGTCAAATTCAAACTCGCAAAATTGATTGTGCAATTAGCTTTACCCCAAACATACCTAGTTGTGAGAGGAATAATGTAGCAAGCTAGCTAGGTAGAGTACTTTTAGCTTTTAGGTGGCCAATGCTAAGTTGGGGATTGCTTTGTTTGAGGCTGTTCAGTTTTTACTTTGTTAGGTAATATAATGTTAAGGTGCATATGAAATGTAAGCATGCTTGGGTAATTCCATAAAACTCATAGCCTTACTGGTTAAAGAAACCTGTTGAAGTCATAACCGAAGACAATGCAAATGTTGAGTTTTAGCAAATCAGTGATTGTGACTACTGTTGACTTTCTAGAATTGGTAAAGATAAGAGATTACTTAGCCATAAGAATCAGTTGGACAGAGGGTAAGTATTAAATTCAGGGAGCAAGGAAGAGAATTGCAGTCTTGAATAAGTTAGTTGCAAGTTTCTGAGGATGGTAGCACTTATCAATCAATGTTTGGCTTCAGAGGATAGTTTTGTGAGAGAAAACAAGGAATGTTTCTTTTCAACAAATGCAAATGATTGTTATTGAAGCAACTAAACATCTACCCAGTTGGGGGAATCCAGGAGATGTTTTCTACCACGATCTTCTTCCTGCAACTTGTTAACTTGCCGAACAGGATTGACATAGAGAATGCTTATTTAAATCAAGGAGTCTTCTGTCTGGTTATTTTTTCTAACCTTTCCACAACTAAAAAAGAAGGCTAAGTATCCAAAATTAGGTTGGAGTCAACTTGCAAGGTACTCTGATTGTTGGAAAAACTTGGGGGATGAATAATTTTCATGAGCTGGAGGAATACTTTTATGTCTGATACGTTACTTGTCATCCATCATTCTCAGACTTGCAGTTACATAAGAACTTGACATGAATATTTATTGTTTGAATTATGAGATGGGTGCAATAGTTTTATGTGGTTCTTCTACTTGCTTTTTCTCACTTACGGTTTATTATGTGAGCCTTGTTGCCATGTGACTATGATGTTGAAACCATCTTACCCTGCTCCTAAAATCTTTCCTATCTTACAGTGAGAGAAGCTGCTTATAGTAATGAATGTAATGATTCGAGTTTGCCAATTGTTTATATGGGGGCTTTTTTCATAGAAAAAAATAGTGTGGCATAGTGACAAATAGTCTGAGGTTAATTGCAGGTGCTGTCTTAGACCCTTGAACTGGGGTTGCCAAATTTGTTTCCTGATTGATTGCTAAAATCTGGACCATACTTTGCTTTTTAAACAGCATATAAAACCCTTGAAACTGTATATTAGAGAAAAAGGAAGAGAAATGTTCTATTTCCCCTTTTAAGATACCAAGGGGAAAAACAGTTTATTAGCCTTACTTGCCTTCTGTATATCTGTGACTTGAACCTGGCATATGCTTAACCTATTTTAATGCTAGCATTTAAAAATATGATTCTTTTTCTGTTAGTTTCATTTTAGTTAGTGCGCTGGTCTTATGTCCAATATCAGACTAATCTTCTTGGACTGCCTGATGGAATAACTGTGGTATTTAGAAACTAGAAAGACGTTATTTGTGTTATCATGAAACTAAAAAGGAAAAATGGACGGGGTAAATGGACAAAGGATGTTTTTTGAACTTAAACAGAGAAGCCTGGAACAGATACTGGCTTAACAAAATCAATTGAGAATTGTTGTGTGACGGTCCATGAATAGTTAGATATGTTGATGATTTTTGTTATTTATTTAATACTTTGATGTGGTTCACTAGGGTCAATAATACTCTAGTTTAATGTTGATAAGCTGCTTCTACTTGCTGTATCATCTGAGTTGTCCACGTGTTATAGTCAATATAATTGTCATGGCATTTATGAGTTAATTTTTCTACAATATAGGGTCCTCTTTCATCAACATTTCCCATTGAGAACCGGAATACACAAGTGGAAATGAGGGCGCTGAAGAATCATCTGGACCGAACAAAAAATCTTCCATTTGTGAAGCGAATTGCTGATTTTCATCTTCTTCTGGTACTAGCAAGGGTCTTAGACCTGGCTGCTGATGTTCCTGCCCTGACAGAATGCGTGCAGACACAGACTACAGTACCAGAAGGTTACCAGCTCCTGATCGAGTCCTTGGCCAGTACTGCTTGATGTTTTATACATGTCCTTTTAGCTCATGCAGGAAGCAGATGGTGACAATAGAATTATGCATTTGGTGGCTAGGTCCTCCGCAGCAATTTGATTTGCTTTCTGGTGTTATCTATTGCCCCAAATCTACCTTGCTGTCTTTATGACATTCAAGTTATAGAATAGTTATATGTTAGCAGCTTGTACATTAGTTTATCGTATTCAGGTATTATATATTGCTGCAGAAAGCACTTTACTGGAAATCGGCTAAATTTATGATTCACATGTGTTGGTGACTAAAGCAATTGGAGATAGCTGTTAAGAGTATTAATTATTTAAGTAATACAATGCTCCAAATTATCATATATGCTTTGATGGTTTAAACCTGTGTTAAAAGCGACTAGAGTTAACTTCTGCAAGCACAATGTGCAGTTGTAGGATGTTCAATAACCTGGTCTTACTAAATTGTTTGAACCTCGTGGTTGTTGAACCCTTCAATTAATTTGTTTTTTTTTTAATAGTTTATCACTTACTGCACATAAGTAATTTCAATCATGTTCATCGGAGATTGGTTATTTCAATTTGAAAATCACTAGTTTTAAGTCATTGTGATCAAATAGAGTTTTGAGTAATTTATAGTTTGAGGAATTTATAGAATGTTAAAGTTCAAATGTATGAAAAGAGAAGGAAATAATTAATGTCAGAAGTGTTTTTGCAATGTTTCTTTCGGTAAATATTTTATAATGTGACCTTTTTATTTTATTTTATAAAGTATTTGAAATTTTTTATGGAATGAATTGATTTTAAACTTTTTTGGGGTACATACATGGTTAGTTAATAGTACATAAAGGTTCATCGCGCTAAAATGATAATTTAACAGAATTTTGATATTTTTTATTCAATGAATGGACAAACAAATCAATATTGAAAACGGAAAAATTTTAAATTAAAAAATAAATCAAAATCGAATGACTTAATAAATGAATAAAATTTTTAAATTTATTTCATACTAACTAATATAACAGCAGAACAAACTTTTTTTTTTTTGAGGTAATAATACAATTGCCCGAGTAAGAAAAAAACTGAGATAGCGTCATCATGGCACAAATTGTAGTTTCAGAATGAAATATTTATTTTGTTAACGAAATTGTGAAAATGCATTTTTTATAAGATAGATTAGCCCGGAGACGCTATTATCCGGCGAAAATCAAGAAAAGTAAATTGTGGCCTTGGATCGTAAATATTTTATCGTTTGGCGGGAGACTTCTTATTTGGAGCCTCAAGTGTAACCCCTCTTTTTTGTGTGCAAAATCAAGCGACTTAGGGTATTCTTCTCTCCCTCAAAAACAAGAACAAGAACCCTCTCTCTTTATGCTCCTGCTCAGCGTGCTTGTGAAATTCCAGGTTAATTTGTCGTCGTAGAAGCATTAGGTTATGGAAGATCCAGTTCCAGCTTCTGAAACATCGATTCGCCGTTCCGTAAGTTTCACTTCTTACTTGTTTTATTTTACTTTTCTTTTTCTGTACGAATATAACTTGTAATTCGATTTAATTTTTTGGTGTTCAAATGAAGCAGAAAAGGACTAGAGCTCAGGCTCAAACCACTGCGAAACAATCCAGCAAAGAAAATGACGCTGATGGTGATTACCGTACGAGGACGAGCGACACTAGTGAGCAGGCCGACCGAGAGAGTTCACCAGATGATTTTGAAGAAGCCCGTCCAAAAGCGAAGCGTGGTCGTGCTTCAGAAGGAACTTCAGGGTTGGCCCACAAAGCCACTGATCAGAGCTTGATTGGTAAACACTCTGCTCTTCCGTTACTTGAAATAGTTTTCTTAAAAACACACTTGCACTTCTTCACAGATGTGGTGGCTTATATTTTTAATTCATTTCTCTCTCATTTTTATCCTTTTGATTTCTTCTCTGATTGTCATGGGGAATGATTAACTCGTTGGTTTAACTTCTCGTATCGCCCTTATTTTCCACTTTAATTATGTATAGATTTGTCACTTAGTTCATCTGGTTGATTCTTTAGACTTTATCGTCAGTATTTCTACTTTATAGCACGAATCTTTTGAGTGTTTCATTGGAGAATCATAAATGAGATGCATGATAAGCGAGAATTTTTCTATGCTCCATTAACCTTTGTGAGGTACATTATACTGTAGTTTTATTAAGGACGGCTAGTTATATGAATTCATCTCATGCGTGGGAGCTTTTTTCCCCCCCTTTTGTGTGATTTTGATCAGGGTTGTTAGTAGTGGAATTAGATTCTGTTTGCAGAAACTGGACTGAGGCTAATTTTCTGGTATGATTTATGCAGAGGTCATCAAGGGTAATGGCAAACTTATCCCTCATGTTGTCAAGCTTTGGGTTGAACGCTATGAAAAGGATCCAAAACCTGCAACAGTTGAACTCTTGAAAATGCTGTTTGAGGTAGTGATTCAAACTTTTTAAGCATTTACCCATTCAAAGGAGTGCTAGAGATAGAATTTTCTAATTCAGGATGGAAAATCAAAGGCCAAAAGTAGAGCCTAGACAAACTTGCTATATTTATCATTTCTTCAATTTTCAAATAAAAGAAACATCCTTCTTGATTTAGAAGGTCTATGTCAGAATGATAAAATTTTAAATGGTGTAGGCATGTGGAGCCAAGTATTACGACAAAGGAGCTCTCCTGGATGAGACAGATGTTGATGATGTTGTAGTTGCTCTTGTCAACTGTGCTAAAAGGGTATACAAATTGTTCATTTTCTTTCTTGTATCCTCTACCCCCCAACCTTAGCCCTTTTTTTTTTAAACAAAAAAATTATTAATTTCATAGTAGTGGTAGTATCATGGGCTTTTCCCCCATTTCATGTAATGATCAAATTACGAGTTACATTAACACACTTGTGCTGACGTTTTTACCCTATATAACATAGGGTGAAGTTCAAGATTATCAAAATTCAAAAAAGAAGGAGTTAAAGAACTTCAAAGAAAATCTTGAGTTGTTCTGGGATACTTTGGTTCGTGAATGTCAGCATGGGCCATTGTTTGATCAGGTTTTGTTTGACAAGTGCATGGACTATATTATTGCACTTTCATGGTTAGTATATAACAACATAAATTTTTTTATTTTGGCTGGATGTACATGATGGCTTATAACAGCTGTATTCTATCCAGCACCCCTCCAAGAGTTTACCGTCAAGTTGCTTCACTGATGGGTCTTCAACTTGTTACATCATACATAACTATTGCTAAAATGCTTGGTACCCAGAGAGAAACTACTCGTAGACAGTTGGATGCCGAAAAAAAGAAAAGAACTGAGGGGCCTCGGGTGGAGTCACTAAATAAAAGGTTCTCAGCTACACATGAGAAAATAACAATGTTGGAGGAGATGATGCGAAAAATATTTACTGGGTAGGAATTTGCCAAAATAACCATTCTTTTAAAGGAAATTAAAGCAATGCTTTGATCAACAATATCATATTTGTTTTGACAGTGTCTTGACGCATCCATGTAATGTCTTTTTGAAGGTTATTTGTGCATCGGTACAGAGACATTGATGCAAATATTAGAATGTCATGCATTGAGTCACTGGGCGTATGGATCTTGTCATACCCATCACTGTTCCTGCAGGATTTGTACTTAAAGTACCTTGGATGGACGCTGAATGATAAAGTAAAGAACAAGTTTCAAAATAATTGTCTTTTAATTTTGCATGTACCACACAAATTACTTAGTTCTACTTTTCCCTTTCTTACCTCTTTTGCCTCTCTCTCCAATCTATAGAATGCTGGTGTAAGAAAGGTTTCTATAAGTGCGCTGCAAGATCTTTATGAGGCGGACGATAATGTGCCAACCCTTGGTTTATTTACTGAAAGGTTTTCAAGCCGGATGATTGAGCTTGCAGATGACATTGATGTTTCTGTGGCTGTTTGTGCCATAGGGCTTGTCAAACAATTGATAAGGTTTGAATTTTGAACATTTTTCTTTATCTTAGTTCAAGTGGTATATTAGTTGTTCTGTGATGATTGTTTATGCGACAGAGTGCAAACTGAGAATTGATTTCTTGGTCTGCTGCAGACATCAACTTCTCTCTGAAGACGAGTTGGGTCCTTTATATGATTTGTTGATTGATGATCCCCCAGAAATTAGGCATGCCATTGGAGCGTTAGTGTATGATCACTTGATTGCTCAAGTTAATAACTCCCAATCAGGACCAAAAGGTTTTAGTATGTTCATGAACATTTTCAATTGAAAATGGATACCACCATTTTTTGACTGGGAAAACAATATTCTTTCCAGGTGAAAGTGGCAGTTCTTCTGAGGTCCATCTTTGGAGAATGTTGCAAATTATGAGAGAATTCCCACAAGATCCAATTTTGAGTATTTATGTGATTGATGATGTCTGGGAGTACATGAAGGCTATAAAGGTAGGCCTATATAACCCATCTGATTAATAGAGGTGGTGGTAGCTTCCTGTTTTGACCACTGAATCCTTTGGTTGATTTTTTGTACCTTTTTGTCAATGGACTTAGTTTTCTAGTCCTCAAGTGTACTTGGTAGAAGCAGAAATAGAAGGTTTGGAGGGAGAGGGTTAAAAATTTGACGAGGCATTTACACACAATGCATATCTAGATACATCAATTATTTTAACTGTTTTCTCTTTGTTCCTCTCATTTTCAATTCTAAGCACACTTGGTTATCTGTTGATTAGAAGTTGACATAGTGGGCAACCTTAGTTACTTGAGTTCAACCAAGCATGATAAACTTCCTTTTTACATTCTATTCCGTATTGTAAGACATACAGACTCAAGCATGTATTTTGTGGATTCAAGCCCATGATCTCTTCCTTTACCTTGTTAATAAAGGGGAAAGTAGGTGCCATATAATTAGGAATACTCGGATATTGCAAACTCGATGCCAGAAAGGTCATTGTCATTAGCCCAGCCAATTTGGAAAGCTGGTCGAACATCATAAGGGGGACATGAGGATTGTAGGTGGTTTGTAAACTTTAACAATAGGATTGGCCTTCATGAGGAGTCTGTGTTACCTCAGCACATTCCTAATGACTTTTTGTACTATCACTCATACAATAATGGCCTTTCTACTGAAGCAAGTTTGAGATATTATAAAAAAGACAATTATTCTTTTGTTGTCCCAGTGAACAGGTTCCTGAGAGTAGAAATCTTGATTTGATCATAATCTGCATTTCTAGATGATTACTTGCTCGTGAGATTTGAACAATGTGTTTAGATTAGATTTGGCTGCCCTTGGAATATTGCCAAAGAACAGCCTCCAGAGTTTTGATTCATAATATATCAGTGTGTTTTTCTAAATAGTAGTTGATAGTTTTTTGACAATTCATTTGATATTTTGCTTGCAGGATTGGAAGTGCATTATATCTGTTCTCCTGGATGACAATCAATTGATAGAGCTCAGCGATGATGATCATGCGACAAACCTGGTGCGGCTCCTTTGTGCATCTGTTAAGAAGGCTGTCGGAGAGAGGATTGTTCCTGCTACTGATAATAGAAAGCAATACTACAGCAAAGCACAAAAAGTTTGTGTCTCTGTCATTATCAATTTTTCACACAATTCATGATTTTTTCTTTTTTAATTTTTTAATAATATGTTTTTTCTTAGTGTCATTTCTAAAGCTCTAAAAGTTCTTCAAAGGAAAACTGGATTTTTTTAACTATATTGGACTATTTCAGGCATTTCTAGGAAAATTATATTGGGTACCAGAACATTTTAATTTACTGGTTACTTGCCTAGTAACAATTCTGGGGATACCTTTTGTTGCCTTGTTTGTGACTGTACCTATGATTGATTAGTTTTTTGTTGTGATAAAAGGTTTGTTCTATTTTCTTTTATTAGGGACTTGCATTGAATCTCTTTACCTAACATATGACAGGAAATATTCGAAAATAATAGACGGGATATAACTGTTGCCATGATGAAGAGTTATCCCTCACTTCTGCAGAAGTTCATTTCAGATAAAGCAAAACTGCCATCACTGGTTGAGATTGTTTTGTATATGAAGCTTGAGCTTTATTCCCTGAAGAGGCAAGAGCAGGTGGGTTAAATGTTCTTCTAGGTTATTTGAGACTGCTTGCAATGTTTCTGAGAAATTTACTAGTTCTTTCTTTTCAGAGTTTCAAAAATGTCCTTCAGCTCATGAAAGAGGCATTTTTTAAACACGGTGACAAGGAGCCACTGAGATCTTGTGTGAAGGCGATTAACTTTTGTTCCAAAGAAAGTCAAGGGGAACTGCAAGATTTTGCCCGTAATAAATTAAAAGAACTTGAAGACGAAGTTATTGCTAAGCTTAAGTCTGCAGTTAAAGAAGTTGTGGTATTTTTCAATGAACTGCATTGCTTTCTGTTACTTGTGGACCTCAATCTTCATTGGAGAAATTTAACATATTGTGAATCTGCAGGATGGTGGTGATGAGTATTCTCTTCTTGTAAACTTGAAGAGGTTGTATGAACTCCAATTGTCAAAATCTGTGCCTATTGAAAGCCTATATGAAGACATTATCATGGTACTCCGTAATTTTAGGAATATGGATGATGAGGTGTGTATATGGTTGCTTGTACTGGGCATTATATTTTCCATGTCATGCTTTGTGTTTAGTCATTAATTTCCTGCTCATTTTCATGCAGGTTGTTGGTTTCCTGCTTCTGAACATGTATTTGTACCTGGCTTGGGGTCTGCATTCTATCATAAATGAAGAAACCGTTTCTGAAGCATCTTTGTCTTCTCTTCAATCGAAGCGCAATATCTTGTTAGAAGAACTTGAGTACTTTCTTAACGCAGCTTCTGACAGCAGGGAAGGAAAACGTGGAAGTGAACTAGCTTGCAGGGTAAGAGCATTTTGTCACTGTAACTTGTTTTACTTTTTCTACCTCTAGTATAAATATATTGTAGTTCTTGAATCTCAGATTTGATCTGATAAAATGTATTATGCGAAGGTATGCTCTATACTTGCAGAAATGTGGTTCTTATTTAGAAGGTCAAATTTCTCCAAGTCAAAGCTGGAAAGATTGGGATATCAGCCAGATGCAAATGTTCTTCAGAAGTTCTGGGAACTTTGTCAACAACAGCTCAATATTTCAGGTAACCCCAGACTTCTATGAAAGAGATGGTGTATGATGCAAATACTCATCTTCTGATGCGTAGTCATATTTAAAGATTTTAGTACATATTCCAGCTAGGCTACTGTCTCTGGTTTGAACTTGCTATTGGCTTATAAACTTTAGAGTTTATACTGCTAACGCTTGTTATTGATGAATATGGATAAATATATATCTCCCTTGTTCTCATCTGGTTTATAAAACTGAAAGTCAAATTTGCTTGCCTACTGTTCTCAGACGAGACAGAAGATGAAGATGTTAACAAAGAGTATGCTGAGGAGACAAACAGAGATGTTGTTATGATTGCTGCTGCAAAGTTGATTGCTACCGATGCTGTTCCAAAGGTGAATGGTTGTTTGTTTCTGAAAGTTATGACTATTGGCAGTCTTCTTTTCAGAAACACGTTCAAAATGCACTGAGCTGTTCTGTGAAATTTATCTCTATGCCAAAATTTGGCTATTCTTAATGCAGGAGTATCTTGCTCCAGAGATTATTTCTCATTTTGTGATGCATGGGACAAGTGTGGCTGAGATTGTAAAGCATCTGATCACAGTTCTGAAGAAAAAAGATGATGATCTAGCAGCCATTTTTTTGGAAGCTCTTAAAAAGGTATGACTCGAGACAATTAAGGTGGAATATTTTGTTTTTCTTTTCATGGATGCTGGCTTATAAGTGCATGGTAAAGAAAAATGGGTTTTCTTACGTTCTCTTACTTTTTTCCCCTAAACTTGTATTTTCAGTTACACGTTTTATGCTTAATCTAAAGAGTGCTTAGAAAGAAAAGATGTTGTAGACATCAATTTCCTCATCTGTTATTGATTTCTTATAATTTTTATTTCCTGAGCACCTTCCGAATACTCCTGGTTTGAATTATTTAGTAGAGTAAAACATCTATCTCCCTTGAGAAATGTTGCAAATATTCCCTCAAATGGGGTAAATTACATCTACCTCCCTCCTGTTAATTTATCACAAATAATTATGACCGTCTTACTTAGATGATGTTTTCACCCTCATGTCCTGTGATGGATCTATAGCAGTAAATTGTTGAAATGTATAAATCTGCTGCTAAAAATAGTGGATCTTTAGTCATAAACTCTAAACTGAAGGCAGGTGGATGTAATCTACCCCATTTTGAATTGTATTTGTAATATTTTAATACCTCAATTAATTCACTCTAGTTACTAATATACTTTTACAAAGTTCATCCCGGTTATGAGTCTTATGGCATAGTTCAGCACGAATTTGACACTTAACCTGGAAGAACAAGTCCTGCTGGACTTCTTTCTTCACAATGCTTTGTAAGTGGAGAAGTTTTAGTTTGAGAGTTAGTTGGAAATAGGGGGTCTGTCTTTCCATAATCCCTTTCCCCCAGAAATCCCCCCTTTTACCTTCTTCTATTCTAAATTATGTACAAATTTGTGTTGGTATTAGGCCTATCATCGAGATATTGTGGAACTCTCTAGAAGTGAGAATGATTCCTCAAAAAGCAACTCTTTCTTAGGATGTAGAGATCTGGCTGGTCGTCTTTCTGGAATATTTGTTGGTGCTGCCCGGACCAAGCATAGGTCAGAGGTTTCGAAAGTTGTGAGGGATGGTATTGAATATGCTTTTATAGATGCTCCGAAGCGGTTGTCTTTTCTGGAAGCTGCAGTGCTCCATTTTGTGTCAAAACTCCCTGCCCCAGATGTGCTAGAATTGTAAGAGTTTTTTTTCTCATTTTGGTATTGCCAATCAGAACCAATTTTAGTTATATCTGTAACATGACACAGTTTAACACTATTTACAAATAGTATGAAGGATGTTGAAAGGCGAACAGAAAATGTTAATACAGACGAAGATCCCAGTGGTTGGCGTCCCTATTACACATTTATTGACAGCTTAAGAGAAAAGTATGCAAAGAATGAAGGGTTTCAAGGTACGTTGTTTCAGCAGTTTCTTCCTCCATTCTCATTTTCAGTACTGATACTTACTTTCAGATGCTTTTCAATTTAAGCAACAACCTGTTAGATCCCTACTGAGGGAAGAGAAGAAAGTAATGGATGATCCTTGTTCCCTACTCCCTTTCCCTTGGTCTGTACTTGCGTTCTTCTGTCTGTCTCCACCCAAGTGTACATTTGTGCTGCGTACTTCCGCTTCCCCCTCTTTTCTTTTGGCTGATCTTTCTTACATCCATGCTGGCTTTTCATTTTCTATTTATTTTGTTGATGTGGAATACGTCTCCTGGCATGAAATTCATTTATTTGTGACTAGATAAAAAGCTACTTTTTAACTCTTAAGTGAGAAAAGAGAATAAAACATGAGGATAAGGAATACTTGTTGAGCAAAGTTAAAGGAAGAGAATTAATTAAAAAAATAAAATTAAATGTAGTATAATAACCCCAGAATTAGTTTGAAGTTTTTATTTCTTCATTCTTCTGTATTAACACCAAATAAATGAAGATTATGATTAAAATATATATTTCTTTCTTTCTCTGTTGGATATATTAATGTGAGGACTGACAAAGATAGCTATTTGCAGATGAGAAAGAAGGGCCTTCTGTAAGGCGTAGAGGTCGTCCTCCTAAGAGGAGAAATTTACCGGGAAAGAAACTTTTTGATGATCACAGTTCTAGTGATGACGAGGATTCCATTAGTGCATCTGAACAAGAAGTACAAGACGAAGGAGGGAAGCAAGAGGAGGAAGAAGAGGAAGACACTCCTTTAATACATTCAATGAGGTCATCATTGAAGTTGAGGTCATTGGGAGCTTCTAGGGAGGAAAACAGAAGCCAAACAAGAGCAGGAAATTCTGGGAGAGGGGCGGATAGTTTATCTGCTTCTAGAACATGAGGTATGAAACGCTTATGCATTTTCCCATAATGAAATGTTCGGACCATGAATGCATCATTCTAGAATCACCTTTCTACAGTGCACATGTAAACATACCTATCGCGGGTGTTATTGCTGGAGTTCTTATCCTGGTTTTATTGGTGTTTTTCCTTCAATTTAAATTTTGCCTTTTATATCAGTCAATGTTGGGTCAGAATAATATGATTGTTAATTGTAATGTAGTTCATAGCTCCGCTACTCTTTTTAATTCAGGATGTTTGGTCCTTACCATCATGTTTTTCACTGTGCAGGAGCCTCCAGCTAGAGTTACAGAACTGTTAGTTACAAGTATATAGGCCACTATACAATAGATTGTATGTTTGTGTAAGTATTAAATGGCAACCTCATAGCATCAGAAACCTTGGGTTTTTGGCATGGGTCATAAAAGGCGATGGTGGTGGCAGACTGATACGTTGAAGACAAGCGTTCGTCTTTTTCTATTATGGTTTTCAGAGTTAGTGACTCTGTTTAGGCGAAAGAAATCGTGTTCCATGGTATTGTGGGTTACACTTTAGGATTCAGTCGATGGTATCAAATAATTAAAGTCAAAATGAAATTTAAAAAAGGGAAATTAAGTGACCTGCCTCTACTAATTAGTTCTCAAAACTGATACTAGCAAACACAAAATTGATTATTAAAGCTGAGACTCTGGCCAAGTTTATCATCCACAGTGATCCTAGGAAGCCAGAAGTCGACAGTCTTGGTCTTGCCATTGGCCCTGCTTTTGTTATTAATTGGGCCTCGCCTTATTGATGCCCGACTCTGACCTTAGCCCAATTTAGATTGTTTATATTATTTTTAATTTAAATGTATTTTTAAAATAAAATAAATAATAAAAATAAAAACAAAAAAAATTGGGACAGATTAAAAAAAAATGGCCGAATTTAAGGGGACTGTAAATTTCAAGCTTTAATTCAATTTTACAAGAGACAATGACACATCTTAGCAATGAATATTTGTAGACTTGAATACCAGAGTTGTTATGGTCTAGTTTTTCTTTTTGAAAAAGGCCACATTGTAGTCCCCCAAATTGTAAATCATTCATGTGGATACGTTTTTTTTCAACAAAACCAATACTTGCCATTTAATTTCAAAAAAATAAATGCCATCAGGTTGACACGGAAAGATGAGGATTAGAAGATCATACAGTTTCAGAAGTTGATGCCATCATTCTTGAGATGCTAATTATAGGAATTGAGCTAACGGTTGACATATAATGGTTGATAATTAGTAGTTGCTCAGATTCAGAACCTTAAAAGTGTTATAGGACCACGTCCTCCAGATAATTATAAACAAAAATGTTATGAGTAAAAAAGTATAGGCCGAAACAGACATATTATACTTTACAAATATCCCTGGCAAAAAATAAATGAAAGAACTTTACACACTTCTCACTCCAAGATAGAGAGGAAAAACAAGGGGGAGGATGAGAGGATCAATCTTTAGGGGTACCCCAGATGTAAAATAAGTAACATTTATTTTTTTACTATTTTAGTTTTACATTGTATTATTTAATATAATTTAAATTTTATTGAATTAATATCAAGGTTATATTAAAAAATTTAATTCAATTTAGTAAAATTTAAATTCCATCTACTGTGTTAAAATGATACAGAACTAAAATGTATAAAAAAACAATGTGACTTATGTCACACCTGGGGTGTAGCTTCCCAAAATCCCACCCCCATTAAATCTTTATTTCTCTTCCGGCACTCATGTCCACGCTGAAAACTGAATACTATAATGGAAAAAGCTTAGAGGATTGGCATTATGCACTATTTGCTCCCAGAGTGCACAGAGATGTAGATCCCCTATGTATCTGGGTTGTTACTAAGAAAAGCTGAAACATAAAAAATCTTTAAAAACTTGTGATATAAGCATAGACCCATGCTAAGGCACTGCCCAGGAATCATTAAAATAATAGAAGGTCCGAATCATGTAATTTCTCTTAACACTAGCAAGAATCAATACATTCCGTAGCGAATTTAGAAGCACATAATTGCTCAAAAAGTTTCTCAATAAACAAAAATTGTGTAAGTTGAATGACAAGAAATAAGACAAGTAAAGAGACAAAAGTGCAGAGAAGCAATGAAGAAAGCTACCTCAGAGATGATGAACAAAGGCCAAAATTTCATCTTCTCTCAGCAATCTTCAGTAAAGGAGAAATTATACCTTGTATCTCTTGCAATGCTTGTTGAACCCGTGTCTCCTCTTCAACAGACCGCTTGAGATTTCTAATATGACCCTTCAGGGAATCTGAAGCTCTAATATCATCAGCCCTCATTTCAAGAACCCTCTTTGTCAAGCCCATCAATAAACTCGAGTATCTTGGCATGGTACAATACTTATGCAAAAACATCAGCAGTAATTCCAACTCCTCCGCATCCAAGTTTGAAACACACTTCAACAATTTCTTCCTTGCTACCAATTCCTCCATCACAGCCAACACATTCTCTGGATTCTTACTGCCTAACACGGACACAAGAGCTTCCCTGTGCCTAAACTTCTTCAACAGCTTATCATGTTCTGCCAATTTCACCTTTCTTGGCCTCATAACCAAGTAGTCTCCCTGAGAAGGCTTCTCGCCTTGCCCTCTGTGGAAATATCGGAAGTATGAAGGCTTCAAAACTTTCCTCTCCGGTTGCCCTACTGGTGCTATTCTCCAAAACTGGTCTGATTCACTCTCCTCGTTTTCCTTTTCCTTTGTCTTCCTCTTCCCAGCGTATAGAATCCCGTTCGAAGTCCCAATGACACGAGTAGAACAATCTGGGGAATAACCAATTGACAAAAGAGGTGCAGGGAACCTCATTGAGTGGGTAACTCTCATAGCAGCATAATCAAACACCTTCATATACCCATCCAATCCCACACTCAAAATCCTTAATTGCTTGGATTCTTCCCCAGTATCTTTCCCAACTCTACCCATACAAATTGAAGTAACTGTCTTGTTATGGCTCTCCATCGAAAACAAAAGTTTCCCACCCGCAATCACATCCCATATCTTCACAGAATTCCCACCCGCAGTCGCAATTAGCCCTCCTGATGGCAAGAAAATCACATCCTCTACTGGGTTCCCATGGTTTACCTCCATTACCGACCTTGTATCAGTAACCCTCACGTCCCAGAGCTTCACGGTATGATCATAGGACCCAGTAACAAACATGTCCATATTAACCGGGGAAGAATCACCGCACCTCACATAATCTTTATGACCCTGCAATTCCAATATCGATGTCTCCGCCGCCACATCCCAATACTTGACGAGGGCGTCGTCACCACCAGAGATCAAGTGAAGCTTATCAAGTTGCGGGAATTGGACGAATCGAACGGGGCGATTGTGAGAGCGAAGGCGACGAAGGGGAGTTCGGGTTTTGAGGTCGAAAACTTGGACAAGACCAGAGAGGTCGGAGGCAGCGATGAGGCGGCCATCAGAGCGAAAAGACGCACACGATACGACGTCAGAGAAAGAAGAGATGTTGGAAGTGATCGAAAGGGTTTCGGAACTGAAGATCGACAGGGAGGCGGAGTGAGCAACAGCAAAGGAATGAGGAGGAGTGGGTGAGAAGGTTAGACAAGGGACAGAGATCAGGTTAGGGATTTGTTGGGTCTTGAAGGAGGACCAGTATTTAGACTCTGGAGTTTGCTTTGGGGTTCTTGGTTTCGATTTCAACTTCGGCTTCACAGGGAATGTCTTTGAGAGCTGCGCTTCCGCCATTAGAGAACTAGGTTGTGAGGAGTGACCTCAACTCAACTTTTCGTGGTTTAGGGATTAGGGGTTATTAGAGGAAACAGTTTTCTTTTTCTTTCTGTTTTCCCCCTTCCATAGAACGATTACTGAAGAGTGAAATCAACATATAGGAACATACGGCGCCGTTTCCGTTGATAAAATGCCCTGCAACTACAATATACAGAAAATTCTGTATGTTCAATCTACCCTTCAATACAAAATAATAACAACGTTTATTCTTATTGTAAAATTATTTTTTTTTTTAAAATTATAATAAAATTACATGCATTAATAATAATTTTTTATTTATTAAGCATAACATACAAACTATATATCAAGTTATAAATTATTAAGAATGTGGTACTATCTTACAAGTTAAGATACTTAATATTTTGTCAACAAGTTATTCAAGAGAAATAAATTCAATTAAATGTGTTACACTAATTTGTTTGTGTCTTCTTAATTTTTCTTTGAAGAATAAAAAAATATTGGGAAAGAAAAAAAAATTATAAAAGGAAAGAGAGGAATTCAATTTAAAATATGAAAATTTAGTGAGTTTTAATGTTTAAAAATTTTAATATTTTCTTGAGAATAATAAGTTAATAACTAGTAATTTAGAAAGAAAGTACAGATGACTACTTATTTAATTATACGAAACTCATTTAAAAGTTCGGATACAAATGATTTAATGATAGAAAAATTTGACTCAATTTATTTTGAGAACTTTAAAATTAAAAAATATACTGTAGAACTTAGAAAATATAAGAGTTTATTACTGTGTGGAATTAGAACTTGGCATAAAAAAACCCAATGATACTAAAACAAAGTATCTTTAAAGTAGATGCTTATCACAAAGTGCCAAATGGCTAAAATACACCATGTTATGTGATATTCATGTATATAAACAATATGACGTATTTTGATAATTTCTCACTACGAGACAGAATTTTTCCACATCAAGGTTTTTACATCTATCATAATAGAGCAGATAAATTGCTCAGGGCAAAAGAGAACTGTACAGTTAAGCCATTGTCAAATTGGGCAAATTTACAGTAATAATACTGTTTAATAAAATAATTACGGATTTAGGATAATTTTAAAACAATTTACCGAAATGGGTTATTTTTTTTTGCTAAAAAACGCTGATGCGTTTTATCATAAAAACGCTAAACAAAACTGCGTTTTAAACAGAAAACGCAAAAAGCGAAGCGCGTTTTGTTAAAGAAAACGCGGTTTCATATTACAAAAAACGCGGAATGGGTTTTTAACCGTGGGGCCGAAAATGGTTTGAAGAAAACGCTGATTCAATCAGAGTTTCTTGAAGAAAACTCTGTTTGAAA
Organism: Cercis canadensis; assembly: GCA_003255065.1. NCBI lineage: Eukaryota > Viridiplantae > Streptophyta > Magnoliopsida > Fabales > Fabaceae > Cercis > Cercis canadensis. The sequence continues at coordinate 1,459,598 of QAOA01006734.1, forward strand.
CAGAGTTTTCTATTGAAAATGCTGATTCAATCAGAGTTTCTTGAAGAAAACTCTTTTTGAAACAGAGTTTTCTATAGAAAACTCTGTTTCAATCAGAGTTTTCTCTAAGAAACGCTATTTTCATATGTGTTTTGTATTTCCATAAAATGCTGACATTGTAGCACCGCTTACAACAGTGTTTGGGCCTTGGGATGATCGAGTTTAGGGTTAGAGGTTAGGGTTTAGAATTTAGGAGTTAGGGTTTAGAGTTGAGATTTGGGATTTAGGGTTCAGAGTTTGGGGTTGAGGTTTGAGAGTTAAGTTTAGGAGTTTACGATTAGCAATTTAGGATTTGGGATTTAGGTTTAGGGTTTAGGTTTGGAGTTTGGGGGTTTTGGATTTGGAGTTTGAGGTTGAGATTTAGGGGTTTTGAGTTCAAAATTTGGAGCCCACTGGGTATTAGGTTTGGGGTTAGGGTTATGAGTTTAGGGTTTGATGGAACTTGTAATGTCCCTTGCTAACCGTTGTTACTCACTTGCTAATTTAACTAATTTTTGTATGCAAATATATTTCTCATTTTAGATTTCATCCTTGATGTTTTACTTACATTTAAATATATTTGCATACAAAAATTAGTTAAAAGTCATTGGTGTGAAAGTTGATCCCAAGAATGTTTGGTGTGGACGTATGTCATTCTCTAAATAACTTACATTTAGAATGTAAGTAATTAGATGCAACGCCCAAGCCCGGTGCCGGGATAACTAACCTTAGTTGACGGTTACTAAAACATCATTGAGATCAACTTTCACACCAATGACTTTAGACTCATTGTTGTATGCTCACATACCAGAGATGACATTAAAGTTGAACACCCTTTAGTTTGAATTGAAGCACAAATGGGATGAAATATTTATTTTTATTACTGCTACTCTTGCCATAACCCTCCATTGTAAAGCAGCATCAAATTTTGGGTTACAACTCCTGCGGTCTTCTCGGAAATTACATGTTAGAAAGGATGATTAATACTTGGATGGTTCAGATCTTATGTTGTCATGTTGTGTGTAGCAAGTGAGTAGCAACGGTTAGCAAGGGACATTGCAGGTTATATCAAACCCTAAACTCATAACCTTAACCCCAAACCTAATACCCAGTGGGCTCCAAATTTCGAACCCGAAACCCTTGAATCTTAACCTCAAACTCTAAACCCTAAACTCCAAACCTAAACCTAAACCATAAACCCCAAACCCTAAATTACTAATAGTAAACTCTTGAACTTAACTCCCAAACTTCAAATCCAAATCCCAAACTCTGAACCCTAAACCTCAAATCTCAACCCAAATCCTAAACTCTTAACCCTAACCTCCAAATCCTAAACCCTAGCCCTTAACCCTAAATTCAATCATCCCAAGGCCCAAACACTATTTTAAGCGGTGCTACAGTGTCAGCGTTTTACATAATTTGAATAGCGGTTTACAGAAATACAACAACGTTTAACAGAACCAAAGTGAAAACGCATATGGAAACAACGTTTCTTAAAGAAAACTCTGTTTCAAACAGAGTTTTCTTTAAGAAACTCTGATTGAATCAGAGTTTTCTATAGAAAACTCTGTTTGAAACAGAGTTTTCTTCAAGAAACTCTGATTGAATCAGCGTTTTCTATAGAAAACTCTGTTTCAAACAGAGTTTTCTTCAAGAAACTCTGATTGAATCAGCGTTTTCTATAGAAAACTCTGTTTCAAATAGAGTTTTCTTCAATAAACTCTTATTGAATCAGCGTTTTCTTCAAACCATTTTCGGCCCCACAGTTAAAAATCCATTCCGCATTTTTTGTAATATGAAACCGCGTTTTCTTTAACAAAACGCGCTTTACTTTTTACGTTTTCTATTTAAAACGCAGTTTTGTTTAGCGTTTTTATGATAAAACGCATCAGCGTTTTTTAGCCAAAAAAAACTAACCCATTTCGGTAAATTGTTTCAAAACTATCCTAAATCCGTAATTATTTTATTAAACAATATTATTACTGTAAATTTACCGTCAAATTGCAGCAATAATGAATTGTCAACAACTTCATGAAATCGATGGTGAGAGCTGAGTTTCATACAGGAATGCGGCGTACACTGACCACTGGATAAGGATACAGAGCTATGCACTTCACGGTTCAACCTCTACCCAAATAACATAAAGTAATCAGGAAAGCGTACAGTTCTTCTGTTCAAAATATCTTCAGTCAGGAAGCCATAATCCCTAACTTACTGTTAGGGAATCATCCCAACAGTGTCAGTTCATTGATTGGGGATCAGTCTTCCAATTTTGACAACAAAAAAATTTCATTTAGTACATTATAGATCTCTTCAGATTGAGGGTGTGATTCATCTGCCGCCAAAAATTCTTTGAACTCACCCTCTATCTCTATGAAGCTCCGACCAGGAAGCTTCTTGACACCCTTCTCTCTCATCAAACTCCGCACCATCTTTACATCACCCCATTCTCTCCCATTAGCACAAATATTTGCCAGCAAAACATATATCCCACTGTCTTCTGGATCCAAGCTTAAAAGATTACACGCAGAAAATTTGGCCAGCCCAACATTTCCATGCATTCTACAAGCACTCAGAAGGGCACCCCAAGCAGCTTCACATGGTTCCATCGGCATGTTTGTTATTAGCTTGTAAGCTTCTTCAAGGAGCCCAGCTCGACCTTGTAAATCTATCATGCACGCATAGTGTTCCCTTTTGGGTTTTATCCCGTAATTTCTTTCCATGGTGTCAAAATACTCTCGACCTTCAGAAACTAACCCACCATGACTACAAGCCGTTAACAAACTCACGAATGTAATATCATCAGGCTTGAGTCCCATATATTTCATCTGATCAAACAGGTTGACAGCTTGCTTCGCTCGACCATTGGCGGCATATGCTGCGATCATGGAATTCCAAGAAACCAGGTCTCTCGCTGACATTGCACTAAAGACTTCTGCAGCTGCATCTATGCTTCCACATTTGGCATACATATCTATAAGCGCATTTGCCAGAGTAATGGAGAAAAGCATTCTTTTTTCATTGATATAATATTGATGAATCCACTGGCCCAAATTAAGACAACTCAATTGACCACAAGCAGAAAGCACACTTACTAATGTGTGCTCAACCGGAATCATACCTTCCCCAATCATTTCATGAAACAATTTCAGTGCTTCCTTGGGTCTGTTATTCTGAGAGTAGCCCGAAATCAACGCATTCCAAGACACTACATTTCTCTCGGGAATTTGATCGAACAACTTCCTTGCGTATTCTAAATCGCCACATTTGGCATACCCATTAACCAAGCTAGTCCACGAGAAAACATCCCTAACTTCCATGTTGTCAAAAAGCTCTCTTGCTGTCACCAGAGAACCGCATTTCACATACATGTCCAACAACGCATTCTGTAAATTTAGGCTACAATTCTTATCCTTCTTTCCTATGCATTCATGGATAGTCTTCCCCATACTAAGATCGCCCTTCTGAGAGCATGCTGAAAGCACCGTCATCAATGTAACCTCATTGGGCTCGGTATCACTCAACAGCATCAAGTTGAATAGCTTCATAGCCTCATCCGAATAATCGTGGGCAGTATACCCATCAATCATTGAGGTCCAAGTAACAACATCCTTGAAATAACTTTCGTCGAACAACTTACGTGCAAGTTTCAAGCAACCGCAATGAGCATAGAAATGGATCAACCCGTTCCGCAACAGCAATTCGGAATCAAATCCCAATTTCCTAATCCTGCAATGCACCGATTCTCCCACGAAAACTCTGGTAAACTGCTCGCAGACCTTCAAGGCAAAAACTAAGCTCCGACAGTCGATTTCAACTTGTTCTCGAACCATTTGACGAAAAAAGGAAAAAGCCATTGTGGGCATCTTGGCTTTACAATAACCGCGGATCATCGTGTTCCACATGTAAATATTCGGGTTTTCAATGTGGTCGAAAAGAACATGGGCATAGCGAATATATCCGGTATCCGCTAGGGCGCAGAATGCTAAGAGCCTGCTCATCGGGAAGGTGTGGGTAATGAGGCCGGTGCAAGTCATGTGTGCTTGAATCTGCCTCAATTGAAACATGGTAGAGCAAGACTCCATGATTACAAGAGTTGGGTTTGTGATGACCACGTTGGTTGTTGAGTTCCATTTGAATTGGTTGGTAGAAATGGACGAGAATGGTTTACAAGATTGGAGAAATTGGAGGGATCGGAAAGAGAGATAATGGAACAACTTAGGGGTTAAACTTGGAAGATAAGGAACAAACAATTTCATGTGAATTTCATTCAGATGTTTGTGATGATGTGATTGTGAACTACGCTTTAATGGCTCACAAAAGTCAGTATTGCCAATTTGCTATCAACTATAAACTACCTCATCAAGTTGCAAACCGACTAGCTCGTTTCTTGCTTTGTTTAAGCGAAGCGGGCATCAACATTGGTTTTCTGGTCTTAGTTGAGCGTATTGGCTGTATTGTGCTTCTCAATGAAGTGACATGAAACAAGAGTTACATTCCCCCTTTCTTTGCACATGCAATTACACACTATTTTTACCTCCACACATGAAACAAGAATCAGCATTTGAATTTAACTAACTCACTCGCTCTACGTAAATCTTTTATTGTATAGCTCAAATTTGTTATACTTCTACATCGAATACATATTAACCAACTCTACAACATCCAAACACTCGTAGAGTGATGCTTATCCTCAAAGATAATGCTTAATTATACGGCAGCAATTCCTTGCCCATAAGAACGAAACGATGAAAGTAAAGAAAGGGGTGAATATTCACAACGGCCATGTTCTTTTTTCTCTTTTTTTCAAAAAAAAAAATTTGGGTCATCACGACGCGCTTTGTTTACACAAATATGACCAAAGAGGCTCTTATTCCGCTAATGCCCGTGATCAAACAGAAAGCCTTCACTCAAATTGGTGGGACTCCGTATTTTTTCCTAGACAGACGATGCGGAAATTTTAACAAAAAGAAAAAAGCTAGTTATTGGAGATCTGAGCAATTGTCATTCTGCTATGAAGCATGAATTAGGAAATTCAAACTCATGAAGACAATTATCAAAAGGTTATAAAAACCTTATATAAAGGGAAAACTACATAATTATTTATGTTACTATGTACAAGCCAATCAACAGTATTCCCTCCCTATAAGTTATCCCTATGTTGAGCAGTAGAAAATACTCATCATCTCTTGCACTGACTAAATCGTAACTGTCCCATGTATTACAAACACAATTTCAAGAACGTAATCACCCATTCACTAATTACCTAACAACAAAATTCATATTCTGAATCTATTTGTATACTAAACGAGAAATTGATTTTCTTCAACTAGAAAACTAAAAGAATAGGTTACAAAAAGCTGTACTGTCATTGGCGGCTGATATATGAGCATAAGATTGGGGTAGGCAGGATGAAGCCTGGCTGAGAAATCTATACGAGTCATGAATTTAATCATATGTATGCAAGTGAGCTGCGGTCAAGGTCAGGCTGTGGTCTACCCCGAGTAGGAGTTGGTGGCCTCTGAATATTAAGCTCCTAAAACAGGAACCAGGTACATTAGCCGCCAAAAAGATTTAGTTTTTCCAGTATTTCTATTAAATCTAGCACAAGGAAGCACGATACAGCAAAAAATGCTCACCTGCATCCACGTCTCATCCATGACACGCTCAGGAGATGTCTCTGGAGACTGAATGGGAGGTGGTAAGGGATGAATTAATTTTGGAACCACAACCAAGCCTCTACCAACTACCAGTATAGCTCCAGCATTGTTTGCCGTCCCTATATGCATATTCAAAGTGAGACTGAAATGCTAACACACAGCAAAAAACTGGTAAGAAATTGTGCTTACCACAATAGTTAGTAGCAGAAAAAAGAGTTATTAATTGTCCCTGGGCAAATCGCTCAAAACCATCCATGACACACTCATGGGCCCTTATAATAAGCTGTAATTTGTTTTTCTTACAGAATTCTGTGACACGATCAGGCTGCATCAAATAAGAAAAATGCCGGCTCAGCTGTGTCATCTATAGATCAAATGAATTTATAGGCTAGACTGTGTTGCTATCAAACTACTATTGGATAAAACAAAATTATTAGAAGCTTAACTATATAAGTTTTGCTCAACAATTTTTTTTTTTTTTTTTCAAAAAACAACCATTGATATGTTTTAAAATTTGGCATATAAAAGGTATGTCAATAATTGTAATGCCTAACCCTTTTGGTCTTTCAGAGACAGCCACAATATCTAAACAGGTTTTTATTGATTACTAGAAGAAACATACTTGTATACAGTGATGTCCGCCTATGGTTTTTATTAAAATTCAACAAGTCAAACAATTAGGATAATTCCCATGTATGGAATTGTTATTCAAAGTGATAGGAGGATTCATTACACAGTAATTCAACAATCCCTTCACTAAAATCTCCATCTTAAGAAAATGTATTAGAGCGCTCAAATTCAGGATGCCAATAGAGTATAACAGAGGGCAATTTCAAATAATTTATTGAACATATAAAAGTAATGATCTTGGAGTATTTCACCAGTGAATCAAGATTGTCATGACTCCTAACTATTATGTGCTTTTAAAGGTAACATTTTAATTTTCATATCTATAGAGCAACAAACAAAGTAGCAAGCTAGATTCCAGCTATCTCTTATTTGGAATTATCTTTTCCAATGGGCAGCAGTGTTTACAAATTGTGCAGATATTCATGCTATAGCCAAAAAAAAAAGCTTCCAACACTAGATGATTCTATTGGTAATATAAGTGCACCCGAAAACCCAACTAGAAACCAACTCAGTATTAAATGGTTTGCAAAAGAGGGTTAACCAGTTAGACAGAATTTATAAATGAGTCAAGGTAGGTTGACCCAAAATGCTTAAACCTAAGTTACTATTAATTGGCTTCTTAACCCTTGTATACCATATAGAATTCACTTGTCTTTCCGATGTGGGAGGGTGAGGGGAGGATACCCCATCCCAAGGTCAGGGCATGTCACAGGCCTCAACAAGGGCTTACAGTGGTACTTACAATTACCTACCAAAGGGGAACTGCTAGTAGTGAGATTCAAACCTAGGCCTTACAAGTGAAGTACTTCAATCTTTACTAGCTGAACCAACCCTCATTAGGCCTTTTATTATTGTTTCTATGAACTTCATTGTTTTATTACTAATTTTCTTGTCTTATTGATTGTTTTCACCATATAATTGCTAGAACTAGTACCTTTTTTCTCCTATTCATGTGAATCAGGGGATTGATATCTAGGTTTTACTTTCGATAATTCATTTGAATTTTTTGAGATAGTGAGCATGAGAACCAATAGCTTAAATGGTTCACACAGTTTGATGGAAGTAATTATCCATTTCACTCAAACTTAAAGATTAAATATTTCTAGAATCCTAGAAAGGCTGTGAAACTTGGTTTATTTTAGGATTCTATGGCTTGAAGGGTGTAGCCGGGCTTTTTCTGATCTTTTTATGAACTTCATGGTGTTGGTGTTGGTGTTGGTGTTGGTGTTGATTTTTCTTGTCTTATTGATTGTTTTGGCCATATAATTTCCAGAACTATTACCTTTTTTCATCTATTAATGTGTAATAGAGGATTGAATCTAGATTTTATATTAAGTAATTCTTTGAATTTTTTGAGACAGTGAACATGTGAATTGATAGATCACACGGTTTCCACTTGCTAATTAAGAACTGTTGGCTCAATTCTTAAATAAAGGGATAGAATTAGGACTGAGCATCTTGACATGATTAATTAATTCAAAGAGTGGTGTAATACCCCTCTAGACATGACTCACAATTGACCACTTGACACAAATTGCCACCCCTGGTATTAAGCATCAATCATGATCACAAAGCTCATTCAGTAATTTATAATCTAAGCAGAAACCACACATTGTGGTTTCATATATTCATGGGTTCACACATAATTCCTTTGGTTCTCTTACAGTCAGTGGGCACCCTAAAGTAAATATACTTTTTTTCTCCTGTCATGGGAGGTAGGGTTGGAGGAATGAATTCCAAATAACCATGTTTGTAATGAATGATAGCACATACCCCAAATGTGACCAGTCCAGGCCCTCTAGCATTTGGTCTCAAACCCTCTACACTGTCGTTCTCTGTGGGATCAGACCTATACACACAGATGTTATAAGACAAAAGGAATACAAATATAACAGATAACTACTAGACATTAAAACAGAACAAATAAAGGAGCATACCATAAAAGGTCCATTAAAATAACAGATCCTGCATCCATTGTTATGGGCCTTTCAAGCTTTTCTATCTGTTCTACTGAATTAATAGACCTTCCTATGCCACCATGCATACAGATAATTTTCTTTTCAATAAGGGCAGCAAGTGGAAGAGAGTTAAAAAGTTGATTGAACCGCGTCCATGCCCATATTCCATCATTTTCTCCCTACAAGTACATAGTTAGTTGCAGATTATAACCTAAGAACTGAAGCAACAAAACACACTTCATCCATACCATTCTCTCAATGCACTCAATACGAAAACCAAATAGTGCATTTATGTCGGCAGCTTCATGGTTTCCACGAATCAAGTGAACATTCTCAGGATACTCAATCTGCAGAACCACAACCAGGCAATACATGGTAAATCACAAAGAAAAAGTAACCGAACACAGCAATATGTAAAAGTTGCATAATTAAACAGTAGCCTGCCTTAAGAGCAAGAAGCAAGGTAATGGTCTCCAAGCTGTGTTGTCCTCGATCAACATAATCTCCCAAAAACAGGTAGTCAATATACCTGAAACATTAAGTAAGTGGCTCATTATAAAACAATTCGCAGATGTCTTCCATCACTAGTTCATATGAAGGAACAACGCAATAAACCAAATGCCTTCAACATGTTCTCACTAGACCATTAGCTAGATGAGATTTGTTTTTTACACAGAACAAGAATGAAAGAGACCAAGCGCCTTATTAACCTATGCTGTTTAAGGGACATGCAGCACATATTAATCCTCAACCTTCAGTTAACCTAAAGGATATATCATTCAAAAAGTCCATCAGGCTAGATGCTTCAGACCCAAATTGCAACAATTTGTTAGTAAACATTTTGGTAAAGAGTGTATAGCTCAAATACAACAATGTATTCAGAAAAGCATATACATTTCAGTCTATATTGCATGGACCAAGTATAGTTTTGAGAGCCAATCAATTAGTGTGCTAACAGGCTTCAAAGGACTAATCCTGGTTAATAAGTACATTACCATATCCCTCGAGAGTGTAAGCCCAAAAAAACTTCTTGATGCCTGTCCATCCATGACAAGTATCCTAAGAAAATATCAGTGACCAGTGCTTACCTAGAAGGGTCCATTTCGTTTTTGCACTAATTACATTTTTTTATCAACTAAGATAAAAATTAAAAAATAAAATAAAAAATAAAAAAGACAACAACAACAACTGAAGACAGGGCAAATTTTTCCGATATCAGAAGAAGTTATTGTATAAATGTCATCTGAAAAAGAGCTCTTTAATCCCTTCATAAGTCTACCAAGACTCCTTTAAAGATGTGCCTAACACCAAAGACAGACCATAAAAACAACTTTGTCCCAAAGAAAGTCTAGAGATAAACATTTTCCTTTAAAAATTTGAGCATGCTGTTCCAAACCAAGACACCAAGGGGTAGCTTGCAGAGCACATTGCCATGACACTTTGCCCTCCTCACTCTGACTAAAGTATCTGAATTTGATCCAAACAAGACTCTCCACACTCTCAGAGCACGACCAAGATTCAACACACACAACAAAAAGTCTACTCCAAATATAGCGAGCTACTGGGTAAAGGCTATTCTGGATGTACAATGCAATGCACTTTTGGTAGTAATATTCCATTTCAGTAAGAAATAAGATAATCTATAAGCAAATATGACTTTTAAACATTATGCTAATTTTCATATCAATTCCCATTACTCCTAATTAAGTAATCAAGATAAAAACAAAACTACTAATTTCTCTAATACATTTTATATTCGGTCAGTCTATAACTACAATGTCAGACATTTTATATCCTGACAGTCTATAACTACAATGTCAAAACTAATCACAAATAACTACAAGGGGGGAAAAGTTCATAATATTAAAGGAAGAGGGGAGAGAAGTTCTCTTTTATACTCAATCTCTATGTCAGTTATTTTATACATAAAAGAACAATGTTACTCAATCTACCAATGAGTCCATATACCAAACTTACGTTATGTCTCCTGCTGTTGAAGGAAATCCATATTCATCAAATAGTCGCATCAAATCACCAAACTGTCCATGAAGATCACCAAATACTTTGATTGGAGCTTTCAGCTGAAGTACAGTTGGTTCGTGCATAAATATCTGCTCAGCAGCATAACAAAGCTCACCCACTTCATAAGAATCCAAGAAGAACCGCCTGTTTGTCGGAGCTTTCCAGTTGCGAGGCCTGAGCAAAGTCGAAATTATCTGGCAAGAAGGTAATGATAATAAGCCACCTTGAGCAATATCATGAATAAAAGAGTAACAAAACATCATGTAAAATCCAGCAATAGAGAGGAAAAAAGAATGGGCAACAAATAAGGCTTGCCTTTTTGTGTAAACCCTGAGGGGATTTCTGCCTGGTGAACTTTTTGGTCGGATATGGCGAATCATTATTTATGGGAACCATACGTCTGCTCTCATTTTCAAATTGATCCAGTGATAACTGCCTCACCATTCCACCCAGGTTCCCTACAGTCTCTTTAGCAACTACAACCTGTAACAAGAGATTCGTATGAATTTGCAGCCTTTGGAGAAAAATTATCAACATAGATAAGGATGGGCACATACAGCTCTGGGATGAAGGCGAACATCTCCCTCTGTGTCACTGCCATCTGAAGCTGTTTCTGCAGCTTGTGAGTTGTCATCTGATACAGATGTTTCTTCAGCAGGACAGGCAGCCTGCACAGCATGCCAGACAGCACTTGCGGCCTCAGCCTCAGCAGCAGATGCTTCCCTCAGTTTCTCCATGGAGTTCTTGTCCATGCTGCTAATGATGAATATAAATCAACAAGTCACAAAATTGAAATAGCCCAAGCATTAGTAAAGTGATATAGAAGACTTGAACTTCCAAAAAAAGAAGAAGCAAAAAAATACCCCAAGCTGCCAGATGAGATGTCTGGTTCACCATCCAAATTTAGTGTTGTCACATTATAATTTAAGTTAGATTGACTCCTTTTGGGGCTTGTAATAGGTGAAGCTCTCTCAGATGTCAAAACAGGAGAGTTAGTTTCAGACTGAAATGGTGAATTTTCAGCCACTAAAAAATCATCTAGTAGTATATCTGCACAGGATAACATGCTTGGTTACATTAGAACTTGGAAAACGAAGAACACAAATGTCGAAATATCTAATTCATGCATGCTTGGGAAGACCAATTTGAAAAGAACTAGAAAGAGTTGCAGGCCATGATAGGTATCAGTTAGCTTAAGCAGCATTAATTCCTTCAATATGTATTGCAGACTTTGCATAACTGAAAATTGACCAACTCATTGCAGTATAATGCAGAGCCCCTTGACTTAAAAATGGGTTAGAATATACTGAGAAGAGGATCCGGTAGAAAACCACTTCTTGTCAAACAGTCAACAGTTGCCAACAAAGGCAAAGGCCTTCAAAGAGTAAATACAATAAGAGTACCAGAGTTTTAATATAAACACCAAAATATTCTTCAGTAAGCCAGTATGGACAGTGGCACATTACAGATGCTTAATAGGCAACAGAAAAAGAAATGTGTGCTTTGCTATGGCCATATAAAACTGTTTTGAAAAACTTAGTTCTAATCTAATTAGTTCCAAGTAGGACAATAGCAACACATATGAATCCTACTTTTTATATCCAAGACGAAGAAAAGGATTAGGCCTCCATGACGCTGTCCCTAGTTCCCTCTTGTAACAGGGAGGTCTAATATGCACACTAAAGCTATTTGTTGAAGAAAAAAGCTATAAATTAATGGTTGAGCATGGAAGGCTCTCCCAATAGTATCTTTCTCTGGTAATTCTTAAAAATATGCCACAGAATTATTAAAAAAAGAAAAAGTGATAGTCCATTCATGTGAGCTTCGGCTGGCTGTTTTTGTAATAACTGACAATTGAATATGCTACATTTGGTTTTCCAAACTAAAATAGGCTCTTTCAGTTCTAAGATTACAACTTCATCTCTCCATTGTGTATTTTGATTCTTTACCTCCTCTGAGACCACCATAGATATATATGCGAACACCAACAGCAGCTGCTGCATGGCGACAACGACGCATAAGCTCCAAAGAAGGGTCATAGTCACTATGACCTTTGTTTGTACGTGAGGAGGTCACAAGACCATTTCTGTCTAACCAAACCCCAGCAGCAGTGTCCAATACTATCAAAACAGGAAGAACAAAACACAGGTTTTATATAGAAAATAGCTAAAATAACATTGAAAGTTCATTGGTAAAAACAAATTATGGTAATAAAATAGAATTAAGTTACCTGCAACAGCTGCTTCACCATCTACTGTGCGTCCTCCCCTGAGAACACCTCCAGTAACATGCAATCTCGCACCAACAAAAACCTGATAGAATGCAATGCCAGATTCAATTAAAAACCAAGGTTCAAAAGATATGAGCAAACTCAACGAAGAGAAGACTTACCGCAGCTTGTTGATACCTTGGCGAAGGGGAAACTCCAGGTGCAAGGGTCCATTCCCATTGACCATTCCTATGCATGAGTAGTCCATACGCATCTGCTAGTGGCTGTGGAGGATACACAACAATTGATGCGATCATATTTCACTACATAGACTCAAGCAAGATGCATAGAATATATGATGTTTACATAACATTTTGCTTCATCAAAAATTCCTTATTATTCAGCAGACCACTATCCACCAAAACAGTAAGATGCCAAAAGTCCAAGCAAGTGTGACAGATTAGCAAACAAAGTATTGTTAAAAGAAACTGACTGTAATGGTATCATGAAAAGAGTATAGTAGATCATACTGCTCCAGAAGCGTCTCTTCCACCACACAGCAAAAACATGCCGTCTGAGCGGGCACTAGCAGTTGCATACCTATCAATTGAGGTAGGATGATGTAAACTTTTCAGTGTATACACTGAAGGAACAGACATTCATAGGCCTTCAGTTGTCAAGAAACTAGACACACTTACATTCTAGCAGAAGGCCTATCACCTTCTGGGGTCAGCCTCTGCCACACGTAAGGTTTTTGGGCAGTATCCAATGCCCAAGCATCAGACACAACTCTTTTCCCTACCACATAACAAAAAATGGAAATTATTTTGTTGCTTATTACATGACAACATAATGTACTAAGACATGAATTTATGGCAGTATACACTTTTAATCTGAATTTTATAATTAATATAGTGTGTAAACAATCAACATAAAGTTGATCATGGAATTGCCCTTACCATCATTACCACTAACGGTTACAAGATATCTTTGACCAACCAAGTCCATTACGTGGCCATACCGAAGGCCAGGTCCTTGTCCTTGTACAACAACTCTACATTAACATTAATTGCAGGATTGATTACTACCGTAATTTTGTCAAATTTCAATAACTTTGGGAAAGGAAAAGCTTGTTCAAACTAAGCTCACCTGTGCCACTTGAACTTATCATTGGTCAAGTCAAGCACATAGAGATCATCAGTGGAGTGCCCAGCAGGACCTATCCCACCCTATCCATGAAGCATTGTATCATTTAGATGATTTTATTTAACACATGATCCAAAACAGAGCAATACCAATTACCAAATGGGTAAAAAGGAATCCCTGTCACCCACGTCATCCCTCAATCACCTGAAAAACAACCATAGTCCCAACGGCAGCGGCAGCATGAGCAGCCCGAGGGGAAGGCGGCTCTCCAGCAGGTCTTATTCTGCACAACCAGAGCAGCAAAGATCGTTACTTTACTAACAGTTCGATCACGAGCAAAGAAAATGGAAATACACTGAATTCAAAGATTGAAGAATTGGGAAACGGGAAACACCTAGTCCATTTTCTTGTTAGAACATCGTAGGAGTGAACTGAATTGGTGACTCCCGCTAATCCTAAAGAACATTAACAAACAATGAAGCAGAATTTGGATAGGAACTGACACCAAAAAAAAAAGTGAACACAAAACCAGGGTAGAGAGAGAGGATTCACGAATGCCGGGAGCAGAGGAAGAGCCTCCTTCGATGGCGGTGGCGCCGCCAAAGAGGATTAGACGGGGACCATGTGACTTGGTGGCGGCGACGGCAGTGAGAGTGTGACCGCAGCGTGGGCCAGGGGCGTCTTCATCGTTGTCCCAGGTGGTCTCCAGAGTTCGATAGGTCGGAGCTGGGTATAGCCATGGCTTGGAGCCCATCGAAAATGCTCCCGCACCAAACACCCCCAAATTATGATTCCGATCAGTGATCACTGTAACTTCTCTTAGTCTTACACCAATAAGAGAACCCTAGACTAGGATCAGAATTCAGCAACGGTGGCGTTGGTTGTGATTGTGAATGTGATGGAGGTGGTGCTGGTGGTGGGGCCCGGACTAGCTCCGGACCCGCTAAACGTAGTTGTCAATTTTTTTTATTTTTTCAATTTCTTTCCTTTTTCTTCTTCTTTTACCTAAATTGACTTGCTGGGTCATTGGCTTCGTGGTGGTGGGTAATTGGGTATAGAAGGGGATCCAAAGGTTGAGGATTTTCGCGTCTTGGTTTTGATATAGATAATATAGAGAGTTACAGGGGCAGAGGCGGAGCATCAGCAGTAGCAGCCATGCCTAGCTCAGCTCCAATCGCCATTGAAGTATTCAAGATTGAACAAGGGAAAGAAAGTGGGGGACCCTAGTCCCTAGACATTCTGCCAGAGTGCAAGTAGATCTCCCCAAGTCAACCGCCGTTACACGTTCTTGTTTCTAAGTGAAGGTCAAAGTACAAGTAATACCAAGTCAGCTTCCCACGTATACTATTACCCTTTTTTTTCAAAGAAAATGGTAAAATTTCTTGTGCGTTTCTTACAATCTTACCTCGTATTGTAAGAAATGAAATTGAAGTTTTGTGCCATATGGTGGCATTAGAAAGAGTAATAACATGTGTTAGTTACGTGTGAATTTAGTAATATCTCTTTTTAAAATAGAAATTAAAAGATTAATATTAAAAGTTTTATTTTCATTATATTATATTTATATCTTTGTAACAAAATAAAAACTTAATATGACAACATAAATGTTACATGCTAATAAATAATATCATCATTCACGAAATGATTTATAGTTGAGTAATATTAAAATTATCTTTAAAGTTTATAAATTTTGTGTTTAAATTTAAAATCATAGCTAAATTATTTTTAAAAAAATTACTATTCTATCTTTTGTTTATTTTTAATGAAATAATATTTATGTTTTTGTAATCTCAAATTCATTAGTTCATGTACCAACAGACAAATGATGAATGTAAACATTAAACAAAAATTTTGGAGTTACAAATATCTATTAGTTTGAGATAAAATTAAAATTTGCATGATATGTGAAGATCCACATTAGTGGTTTACTCAGATTTTTATGTGTACTCTACTTTTTTTCTATGACGACTAGCTTTTGTTGACTAAAGAAAAAGTTTATTGAGATTATTTAAACTAAAAACAATAAATAAATAGAAAGTAAATAAACTCCGTCACGAAAACAAAATCTACAACACCTTTGGGGAGAGGTGAGAAGCCTTAACTGTGACTAAGCCCCGAACAAGATTAGTCCCGTCCCGGTAGTAAGGTGGGGATACTTGGGTTCATACAAAAAAAAACAAAATCTACATTTGGAGTAAGCATAGCAAAAAATTAAGTATAATATTAGCATTAGAAGTTTATAAAAATATATCTTATAAAAAAAAAAAGAAATTTATAAAAATATTGACACATAAAATGATGTCGTGGTGGCTTAGAAGGCACATGATGGACATTATGCGATGACTTACTATTTCTTAGGTGTTTTTTGTCTTAACTCTTAACTGTATAGATTTTCTTCTATTAGACAGCAAATATAGAGTTAAGAATCCAAAGGTCAAACCTTAATTACATAGAAGATTTTCAAAGAATCTTCTTAAATTCTGAAACCTTGGGGCCAGTCTCCTTCAGTTCCTTACTACTAAGACGTTCTACAGATCGATCATGTTGCTACATTGCCAATAAAAGAATTAAAAATATTACGACACTCCGGAAGGCTACCTGGAATCGCTCAGAGTTAATGGGTCAATGCTGAGGGGCCGAGATTGCATGTGCGCAGTCCAAGAAGTTGCTCTAAACATTACGTCATGGATATTTTAATTCATGGTTGTGCTCTGCTGTGTATTGCAAAATAATGCACTTTCCCGTGATTTGTAATCTTCTATAAACTACTTAAAATTTTGAAAAGAAAAGTGACTTGAATCTTTGCCCAAAAAAAAAAAAAAGCTGACTTAAATTTGTTTCCCCAACTCTCGCTATAGACAATCTCATTAATTCATGGGTATATAATACAAACATACCAAACTGCTTATGACTAAATAATACTGAAATCATTTTTAAGACTTATGAGTTTTGTGTTAAAACAAAAAATCCTAGTCAAAGTAGCTAGTGCAAACATATGCCTGGGTTGTTCACCATCTGTTATTCAAAACGTATATCTGTGCTGTACACATCTGTAAAGGCAACTATAAAGCATCCCTTTTAAAGAATGCATTCATGGATCATATGATTTTAAAGATGAGGACCTACTCATCCTATCATTAGAAAATTTAAATAGACATAGTGATGGCAAGTGACGTGTGAAATGGAAAGTGAAAATTTTATCTGGTTATAATCTTACACTTTCCTCTGGCTTTGCCATGGTAAAATTCCAACCCAAAAAAGAAAATATATTCCTCCATCGGCAACAACTTTTAGCAGCTTTCCTATTCAAGACCTTTGGCATAAGACGCATCAAACTGAATAACACACGTATTGATCAGGGACATGGATTAGGGAACCTTGAATGAATCTGGTTAATTTCTTCAATTATTTCAGATGTGAGCTTGATCTTGCATGCACTGAGAACCTCTTGGAGCTGCCATGACTTGGTAGCCCCAAATACAGCACTAGCAACAAGGGGATGTCTCAAAACAAAAGCTGCCCAAAACAAAAGAACAGGAAACTTAATAAATATAGGATAAAGTGACACATTTAATACACAAGTTTCATTTCATAAATAGCCAAGCAAATGATTCAGGATCCGGTATGATTGATCTCATATTATCAGCTGAGATATAATTATCAAGCACAAGCAAACCAGCTCTGCACCCAAACAAAACTACACATATAGAGGAGATATAGGAATCAAACCAATTGCAAGAGGTGCGGGATGGAAGCCGTATTTTTTAGCAATATTCAGGTATTCCTGCAAAGTGGAAAAAGGTAGGCAGATAAAATTACTCAATCAAGGAAATAGCAAGGAACAAGAGATTCCAACAAATTATGGTTGACCACGAGATTCCTCCACCAACATCCACACCTTAGATAAATCAGCATGTAATATAAAAAAATGGAAGTCAAGATACTCTCATGACAAATGAAACAGAACAATTTTGTTCATCCAAATGACAACAAATGTTCATAAACCACCAAAAAAGAATGGAACAGCTATTCCTTTGGCATGCACAAGTAACATGCATAAATAAGGAGCACGCAGAAATTTTCTCACTTAAATTTCCCAGGATAGGCAGCACTGCCCTACTATTACACATTGTACAATTATAGGAGTATCAGTTGAAATAAAACAAATTCCGTCACCTAAATCACATCAGACGTTCTTAAACCATTTTCTTTTTGCTGCCGCAACTTAAGACATTACAATAAGCTTGTTAAAACATAACATTGCATCAATGTTGGAAAGAATCTGCTTACCCTAGTGGCCAGCTTTATAATGTTATTGGACAAATTATATCTGGATTCTCCTTCTGAATACTTCCCTGTGAAAGATGATAAAAAGTATCAGTTAGATAAGCTAACAGATTCTGGGGGCATATCGTATTTTTGTAAATATTGTTTCTCAAAGGATTTGAAATAAGAAACATTTCAATTGACCTTTAAAAAGATTTAACCGAGCATCTGTTGGACCACCATCAGGGGAAAAATATTTCCCTGAAAGGATACCCATAGCCAGTGGACTGTAGGCCAACAAGCTAATTCTGAAAATCCAGCATCAACATTGAGGTTTTCATTAAAATTGAGAAAATTGAAAGAAAGTGCCTATTTCTGTCATATTACAAGGTTAGAAAAGTCAGTATGAAAGTTTCATGTGCTAAGTTTTCCTTGCTTCAACCATGCATTGAAAATAGAATCTTAACGTTATGCTTCCGTTAAAGGCATCTGATCCAACATATATAAATCTGGTTGCTATTATTTAAACTATAAATATAAACTTCATGCTTTTTAAACTATGACCCAAGAGTGCTTCAATTTGCAAGAGGGTGAACATTTTCTCATCAATCTGCAAGGCTACACTTCTTGAAATATATATTTTTTTGGTAGATAACTTCTTGAGATATTTTATTATAAAGCAATAGGCCTCTTTGTAGGAACTACTTTCCTATCATTTCATTCACAATTAAATCAAGTAAATTCAACTCATATTACAATCAACATCAAATACCTCTCATGATGGCAGCACTCAGCCATTGCAGAATCAAAAGTACGGCAAAGTAGGCTGTATGAATTCTGTTACAAAAGAGAAGCACAATTAACCTCAAAATTAAACTACTATAGAGGAATTGGTGTGCAGAGGGTGAGGGTGCCATGATGGGAATAAAACAAAAGATAAGAGTATGTGTTGCATGGTAGCGAGTAACAAAACCTGCAAAGATACTATCTTAGGATGGCAAGCAACTTTTTCAGCAACCTGAATAAACTTCATCATGCCATATGGGGTTTCATTACTAAGACCAATGTATCTGATCTACAAAGAAAATGCTGCTTGTCATACTCAGGAATGCTATTACGTAGAAAGATATCCCAGAGGTAAAACTATGTGACATCCCCACTCACCTTACCAGAATTCACAGATCTGCTGAGAGCTTCAAGTTGTTCATCTATACTAACTGAAATATACTGCCGGTTCGGGTCATACTCAGTTTCTCCAAACATTGGAACATAGCTACAAGCATTGGCATAACAATTCAAAAGGTAAAGATCTGCTATACATGTATATGCATGTTTAGTAGAAAATATGAAATGTGCTCAAGACATCTTAAAATAAAATCAACATACAAATCAAAATAAATAAATAAACATCAACATACAAACCGATCAGGCCAATGAATTTGATAAAGATCAATATAATCCGTTTGCATCCGCAGCAAACTGCATGTATCAATAAGCAAGCCATCAGATATAATACTTGACAAGTATTCTTAGATGGGAACCTGCCCTTTCTAGACATAGCCCACAAATATCCATGTAAAATATTAAAAGAAAAGGCATGAAATTGAAGGGGAACAACTCTGTTAACTTGAGAAGATGTGTAGTGTCATAAAATTTCACATATATCAGAATCAATTCATTCTCCATCCTTATAATATTCATCAATTGATTGCATCCATCTCTTTCTCTGTACATACATACATACAGGTCATGTATATCATATGTAAACAAATTTAAATTGGACTGAGCAGCCACCTGTGTCTAATTTAAATCACAGTAAGACAATGAGTTCAGCAAGTAAGGACTATTAATGAGAACAATTAACCTATTGTCTATGGCTTCACAGATATTCCTGGCATCCAAACACTTTGGGCCACCTCTAATCCAAGTCATTTGCCCAGATGGTCCAGCAACCTGTACAAAGTTCAGAAAGTAGTCACATGACAGGAACCTATGCCACAGGAAATTTTTCATTTAAGAGAAAAAAAAAATCTCTGATCATTATATCGGTAATTGAAAAGCTAGAAGCATTCCACATAAAAATGATTATATTGACGACCTTTGTTGCTAAGACGACGCGATCCCGAGAGATTTTCCTATCCTTAATCCAACGGCCAACGTACTCCTCGCTCCTTCCCCGAGTCTCAGCACGCTGAGGCACCGGATACCTGCAGTGGCAAATGATTCAGCATATATATGCAAACCAGAAGAAACCCAGATATGAATAGTTTAGAAACAAGTACTAGTAAGTAGTACATTTCTGCGGAGTCAAAGAAGTTGATGCCCGCATCGAAGGCTTCATCGAGAAGGCGAAATGACTGAGCCAATGTGTTCTGCTCACCAAAGGTCATGGTTCCTATGAGAATTTAGATAGGGTTAAACTTAAAACACTTCAAAACGACAAGAAATTACATTACATCAATAAGAAAGCGCGAATGATGTCAAACCGAAGCAGAGCTTTGAAACTGTGAGATTAGAAGCCAGGTTGAAGAGAGGAACTGACATTTGCCGGGGACCAACTTGGCGGGAAGGAAAGAACGGGAATTTGTGGTGTTAGTGTGGGAGACACAAGGAAACGGAGCGCGCCTAGATAAGACTTGCAGTTGCAGTTGCAGAGAAGGAAATGATTATGGAGTTTTAAAAAATAAAATAAAGTGATAAATGGAGATGCAGGGGATCGAACCCTGTACCTCTCGCATGCAAAGCGAGCGCTCTACCATTTGAGCTACATCCCCTAACTTTGATCTTGTTTATCAAATATTTTATTTAACCGTTTCTTTTTGTTTTTCAAACGCTGTACTACAAATACCAGATATGACCAAATTCTCGGCCCGACATTAATGCTCATTTGGATTCAGAGTATGAGAAGAATTTAAATCATGAGGTAAAATCTGGTAGCACTTCGACAAAAGTGGCTCGCACTAAAAAATTTAAATTCCGATGAAGATGTTCTCTCATCTTGCAGTATCAAAACAAGGATTATAAGACATCTTCCTCACTGTATGATCCCATTTCCATGTTTGTGTCCAATAATACCCTATACTCTAGACGAAATACAATGTACAGAAGTTCTTGGTAAGCACAAAAGTAGCAAGAGGATGGATACACAATTGCTTCAAAATCGGCAGCCTCAATTAACAAGCAATAGAGTTTTTAGCAACTTCAAGGATCAACCATTTGATATAAATACTCTTCAATGAAAATAATGTAAGAAACATGATATACGTGAATCAAATCCAAATTTTCCATAGTCAGTATATATGTTCAATAAATTTGCTATCATTCTTCACAAGACTATACACAGATAATAACAAGTGAAGTTCAAAACTCTTCCAAAGAAATGCATATTATTTCATAATTATGACATGAAACCAAGCCACACAAGATCCTTAATACCATATTATAATCCTTTTCTACTTAAATCAACTTATAAGCTTATGTTTTTCAGGGATCAGATGAATTACAAAAGGAAATATAACAAAATAGATCCCATCTTGACATTCTATAACTTCCAAAATCCACTTGTCTACGGTGGAAAACTTAGAATTCTTGGGAAGCTGATCCAATCTCACCTTTTCCCTTCCCAGCCTTCTTTGGCAATAGATTTTGATGGATGTTTGGCAGAACACCACCATTGGCAATAGTGACATTTCCTAAAAGCTTGCTCAATTCCTCATCATTACGTACAGCAAGCTGTATATGCCTCGGAACAATGCGATTCTTCTTGTTATCTCTAGCAGCATTACCAGCAAGCTCGAGAACCTGTAAAACAGCATCACATGAAACATATGAATGAATTAAACTACAGCATTCATCAGTTTGATTGCTAAGAAAAATCTTAGGAAACAGAAAACATTATCAAGCATTGATTAAAGAATGGAAAGTGGTATTTGCAAGTCCCTCAATTTAGCAAATACGATGAAGCATGTGTAACTCCATCTTGGTTCAATCAACTTTCTCTCCATTGAAAATCAAAGCATTTAAAATGACTAGCCGAACCCAATTTCTTCAATTAAGTGACAAACACAGAAGGACAAAGCTAATTGAGGAAAAAGGCAAAACATTTATCAGATGCTAGGCTAATATCAGGCCTGACATGTATTTGCTCACTGCAATGAGGAATTAACAGAAAATCCAACCCCTAAACAACCACCATTTCTGCTATTTAACACCAGGAAATCAAATCCATTGAGAAACCACGGATCACTTCTCACAAATCAAGTAATTTATTCGCTGGTTAACCCTCAAATTCCACATATCAAAAACACCGGAAATCATATAACTTTTGATCAACCAAAGTCGTTTCTATCACAAACAAACTTCAGAAAGACAATGCTGACCCAGTGGAGACCAAACTGCACAGATAAGGCGAAATTAACGCAATGGATTAAAAATATCCCAACTTTACAACCCCAATACTTTCCCAGCATCCAAACACAACAGTACGCGCAATCAAAGACGAAAAAGAAATTCAGAATGCAGAAAAGTGAAGGATCGCATTAAAGTAGAAAATTGACAGACCTCAGCGGCAAGATATTCCAATACAGCAGAGAGGTAGACCGGGGCACCAGCACCAACCCGTTCGGCATACTTTCCGGCTTTGAGAAACCTTGCGATACGCCCAACCGGGAATTGAAGACCGGCCTTCTGAGACCTAGAAACGGATTTTGAGGCCTTGGGCTTACCCCTACCCCCTTTCGTTGATCCTCCAGAACTCATCGTCGCCTACAATTCGATGGCTTCGAAAATGTCTTAAGTTTAGGGTTTGGCAATCAGGGAATAAACCCTCGAATCGATGAATGACAGTGAAGCTGCTTTGGGTGAAGTGCTTAATCTCGCCACTGAAGCTTGTGAAGAAGGCGAAGAGGAGGCTTTTATACAGAGAGGGTGCCATGGTGAAACTAAATGGCTCAATTTGATTGGTTCACTGATTCGGCTCGGATTGCCAGCATGGAAAATAACATAGAAGGAATCGGAAGCGTAAGACCTACATGGGGTCCGCATCTAATGGGCTCGAGGTCATAGCACCTTGGCCCTTTTTTTAGAAGAAAAAAGTCTTAATATCCCAAATTTGGAAAAATATCAAATGCATAAAAGTTATTATTTGTTTTATTTCTTCCTTTTTTTTCATTGTTTATGAATGACTAGTGTGATCATTAGTGGTATAAATATTATGATTCATTCAAAAAAAAAGTAAAATTATTTTTTGCCATACGATCATAAAAAGAGTAATTAAAGTAAGAGATTAAATTTCACATTCAACCCAATCTTCATTCTACTTATTAAACTTTAAATATTGAATGGGACATCACATTGAAATTTTGGGTTTAAAAGTCAGCTTGGCATCATAACAAAATTGGTAACTCAATCTTGAAACAAGATGTTTCTCCCAAAATTACCCTCGGGGCCTCGAATACTCAATGGACTTAATTCTCGAATAGCGCAGAAAAATTTAGGCCAAAAGAAATGGATATTAGTCACTTTGCACAAAAAAAAGGCTTTACAAGATTTGATCCTAACTCATTACATCTTAACCGAGCCATCATCAAAAGCAATAAATTGCATTAACAGCAAAAGCTCACATTTCTGAACCCAAATCTAAAATTCCTGACTAGCAGACCCAATGTCGGCCTTTCCCTTTCCAGCCTTCTTGGGTAACAAGTTCTGGTGTATGTTGGGCAGCACTCCTCCATTTGCAATGGTCACAGATCCCAAGAGCTTGCTCAATTCCTCGTCATTCCTCACGGCAAGTTGAATGTGCCTGGGAACTATTCTGTTCTTCTTGTTATCTCTCGCAGCATTCCCCGCCAATTCCAAAACCTGAATACCAAAAATTCAATAGATTTAAAAAATTTGGGAAAAAAACAAATAAATAAAAATAATTAATTTTAAAAAAAATTGATTAATCTCATCTCGGAAGGTATTGAAAGTCACGAACCTCAGCAGCGAGATACTCAAGAACAGCAGAGAGATAAACCGGAGATCCAGATCCAACCCGCTGAGCATATCGACCCGTTTTGAGGTAGCGAGCAACTCTGCCAACGGGAAACTGAAGGCCAGCCTTCAGAGACCTGGACACGGATTTGGAGGCCTTGGCTTTGCCTCTGCCACCCTTGGTAGTTGTAGCTGCAGCCTCTGAACTCATGGCGGATTTGGGTTTCAGGTGAGATTTGAATTTGCAAGAGATCTTCAAAAAGAGCGGGAATGGAGAGCGCTACCAATGAGTTGGCCTTGGGTTTCATTTATATAGAGCGTAAAGCTTTTCTCCTATTGGTTGAAGTGGGGTTATCGCGGATCGCCAGCGTGGCATTGAAAATGTGTTTTGAGTTGCGCTTTGAAGCGGGAAAAACTTTCTGTACGTTTAAACTTTAGAGCGTCGTTTGAAATTTTCTTTTCCTTGGTTTTCTTTTTCTTTGGAACAAGTAAACGCACTTCATTTTTATGCCGTTTATGGACGGTGGTAAGAATCGTTGACCGAAGCTTCTCTACCTCGCCCTTAAGCTGGAATGTCGTTTCGCCTTTCCCATATTGGCTAAGCAAAATACTATCATAAATAAAGGAAAAAAAAATGTTCAGTTTGCAGAACTTCCATCTGAATTGACAGAAATATGAATTTTGCTATTTACCATAATTTTATTTGGGGAATGCATACCTCAAGGTTCAGACTATGAAATTAAATTAAATGCCTCAATAAGTACAATTTTAGAACCAAGTAATGACAAATCCTATGTCAAATGATGGATATTTAATTTAAACTACAATATAACTCTGTCTCTTTCTCCAAGGACTAAAAANTGAAATTTTCTTTTCCTTGGTTTTCTTTTTTCTTTGGAACAAGTAAACGCACTTCATTTTTATGCCGTTTATGGACGGTGGTAAGAATCGTTGACCGAAGCTTCTCTACCTTGCCCTTAAGCTGGAATGTCGTTTCTCCTTTCCCATATTGGCTAAGCAAAATACTATCATAAATAAAGGAAAAAAAATGTTCAGTTTCCAGAACTTCCATCTGAATTGACAGAAATATGAATTTTGCTATTTACCATAATTTTATTTGGGGAATGCATACCTCAAGGTTCAGACTATGAAATTAAATTAAATGCCTCAATAAGTACAATTTTAGAACCAAGTAATGACAAATCCTATGTCAAATGATGGATATTTAATTTAAACTACAATATAACTCTGTCTCTTTCTCCAAGGACTAAAAAAAAAAAAAATGCCTGTTAATATTTTATTTACAAGTGATATAGGCTTAACTTCAATAATACTTCCAATATATAACAATCATTTTATTCTTTGCAACAACATGATTTTACAAAGATTATACAAATGTCAGCTAAAGAAACAATATGACAACGACTCGACATATTAAAAATATTACTTAGCCATCAGGAAAGCTATTATTAAGACCGTTTGTTAATTTAATTAGTCGATGTAAATAGAGTCAAATGAATTGGCAGCAATCATTTCAATAATAGCACAATCGTTTACAAAGAATAAGGAATCGTCATAGCTTTAACTTGATTAATGCCCACATCATTAAAATCATAATCACAATACTATCTTCTGATCAACTCCAGCTTTTATTTTAGGAAGGCATATTGTATGCCATAATCTTTGATTCCTCTGTAACCCATAATGATAGAAAACACGTCCTAGAACTATTAGCACTTCAAATCAGTTGCATATTTTGGTGCTGTTCAGCTGGATTTGCATGCACACTCACACAGAGAGATAGACCTATTTGATGCATTTACTCAAGTGTTTTGTGACTGATTCTAGCTCTATAATGAACTGCAAATGGAGTAGAATTCATGGTATGGTGAGTTGTAATACCAGTAAGACATTACTTGATTTGAAGTTTCCCGGACACTATCACATAGTTGTGCGGATAGCAATTTACAATTACAGAGTAAAGAGGACATAATGTATTCAGCAATTATTTAATCACCCTCAATGGATATGCAATGCAAGTGGTATGCAATTTCTTGGCTAGATGAATAGCTTTGTTCATTATTATGTTTAAAAGATAGAAAGAAAATAAACATTTGCAAACTAGAGCCAACACTCTGCTCCTGAATGACTTTAGCTTCCACTCATTCAACTAAGACACATTCTTTTATCCATTTTTTTCCGAATCAAATAGCCAATGCTGCTAGCAGAACACCCAATTAAGCAGTCATGTGAAATTCTCTGATTTGGTAAGAATAATAGTTTAGGCAAATATAAGCAACAAGAGAAGAGATTGTTACTTGAAGGCTAATCTTTACTCTTCCATACATACATCAGGCTGAAATGGACATAATACAAGGGCAATAAAAATGCCATTTAAACTGGATGTGTAGCTTCATTGGGAGCAAAACACAAGCTTTTCTTTCTGTCTCCCATTTCATCAACAACCATCCATGAGTAATGTAGAGATTACAAAACTATATGCAGATTAGAGTGAAGGGAAAATAAAAAATAAAAAGGACAGAAGAGGATTTCTCCTCCATTTATGCTTTTCCTTTCTCTTGAACCAAAGTAAAATCAAGAGAAAGATGTTTACTCAAAGCATCCAAGTTAAGAGAGGCAACACCTTTAAAGCTCTTCATATTT
Organism: Cercis canadensis; assembly: GCA_003255065.1. Classification (NCBI taxonomy): domain Eukaryota; kingdom Viridiplantae; phylum Streptophyta; class Magnoliopsida; order Fabales; family Fabaceae; genus Cercis; species Cercis canadensis. Next base: position 1,486,144 of record QAOA01006734.1, read on the forward strand.
ACTTTAGATCCATGAGCAATCAATAATAGAGCAACTTGTAAATGCCCTGCCTCAACTGCGCAACGCAGTGGAGTATACCCTGCATCATCAACAGTGTCAACCTCAGCTCCATGTTCAAGCAAGAGCTTCACACTCTTGATTCGACCTTTGAATGCAGCCCAGTGTAAAGGAGTCCAACCATTCTGATCCCTCCTATTCATCAATGCCCCTTCTGCAAGGCAACTCTTCATTCCATGAACATCGTCTATCCTTGCTGCTCGGAGCAACACATCGCCCCAATGCAGCAAATCAAGCAAGTGCGAGTGCCCATTATCCACTGCAAGCGAAAAGGCCGTTTTCCCATCTTTGTTCACAGCGTATTTCACATTGGAGCATTCTAACAAACACTCAACAGCCTTCAAATGACCTTGTGAGGCAGCACAATGGAGCGGAGTCCACCCTTTGAAATCGACAGCGTCTGGGTTACCCCCAACAGAGAGACAAAATTCAATCACTTTGACATGCCCGTGAAGCGCCGCCACATGAATCGGAGTTCTACCATCAGAATTAACCGAATTTACGTCTATGTTACCAAGAAATTTAAACAAAATCTCCATGAAATCCACTCGGTTCATTGCTGCAGCTTCGTGCAAAACCCAGTCCACTGAGTTATTGATTCTACAACCAGAAGCTACTAAAATCTTAATAATATCGATATTCCTGGTCCGAATAGCCAGGGGCATCAGAGATTGCCCATTTGAACCCTTGAAATTCACATCTCCACCAGCATCAATCAAAGCGATTACAAAATCTGCATTCCCGCTTTCACAAGCGGATGTCAGTAACCTCGTGAGCTGAGTTGCAGAACACCCAGATAACGCTTTCTTGAAAAGCGAACAACTTTCAGGAATTTGGGTGTGGCGAGAAATCAGAAATTCAGCAACATGGGGACCCACGAAGGATACGGGTATAACGGCGTCTCTGAAAACGTGGGGTCCCGGTCTAGCAAACAAACGGCGAAGATCATCTTGATTGGCCTTACCTGTGGGAAGCATGGCGGTGCGGAGGGTGATGACGTCAGGAGTGGCGGAGAGAGGGGGTTCATCAGAGGGCTGAGCGAGGAGGAGAGTGTATGATGCAGAAGAGAGCGGTGGGATAATGGAAAAGATTCGGTTTATGGAGAAAAAACCAGGGTTTGTGGTTGTCAGAGACACAGCCACAGACATGGTGTGAAGAAGGTTGGTAACCTTAAATGTCGCGGTGCACTTTCGGCCCTTGTGGAAGATCAGCTCCAGTTCCTTCACATCTGGTTTCACCAATCTGTCCATGGTGAACCGTGAACGCTTCTTGCCAAGGACAAGAGAGTTCTTCTCTTCTGGGAAAAATATTCTGGGTTTTAGTCTGTGAGGATCAAAAGCAAATAAGACAAATATTAGTGCTCTTTAGCTCTTTCCTTGTTTGTTTTCATATATTACTATATTATTATTATGACTAATACACAAGTTTTTAATTTGTTTATTGGAGTGATTTAATTAACTTATTTGTAGCATGCTTATTGGTTTAGGTAAGGGTGTGACGGATTGGTGAGGGCATTGACAATGAGAGAATGGAGAAGGACTAGAAATAGTCACCGATGGCCTTTCTGAATATGAAGTTTGAGTCAAGAGATTACTTATCATACTATTCCATTGCACACGACAAGGTAAGAATATGTAACTCCCAACTAGATCAATTCAACTGTCCGCGTCTTGTATTGGAATTGCAACAAGCAGGAAAAGAACACTGCGTGATTTTTTTCCTATGAAATTTCCTAGTAAGACCGTTATGATGGAAAACTATTTCCTTTTCCCAAAACTTGAGGCATAAGGTGAGGAAGAAAACAAGCATAATATTATTCTATCTTAAAGAGGTACAGAGATTGACGAATGCCCTGACTAATTGGACTCTTTTTATATTGTAATTTACTATATTTTACCCTCTGATTCCTAATCTTCATTTTATAACCACTAGGCTCGCAAAGATAGTCTATCCCACCTACTATTTATGGCCATGCGTGAAAACGATAGCTATAATTGATTAATGGGAAACTGTTGTGCTTCCAACTTCAGAGATTTTTTTTACATATAATGAGTTTATACTCAGCAGCCATGTTTCAGTTCTTTATATATTTGTGGCCATAAACAATAATACTTCACGGGTATTTAATTCAACTATCTCCCATAAAGAATACTACTCTACAGGTGTTTAATTCAACTATTTGGCATTTAATACTCAAAGGCTTATTGCATTAGCCAATGTATTAGCAGGAACCGTTAGTGTCACTTAATGCCACATACTTCGACACAAGATCTAGTCATATAGCTTGCCCATCTCCACAACTATCTTTCCTTCATATTGTTACTGGCTCTAAACATGTCCACCCAAGTAAAACCACTAACGGTTATGTTTGAAAAATGCCCAATGATGCAATATGAGGGAGAACAGCAGCTAAAAATGGATATGAGAGATTCAGATTGGAACAGAGAATTAGAATTCTAAGATTTAGAAACCACTCAGATCGGAAATTAAAAGATACAAGACTCCCTTGGGTCAAAGGGATCTATGTTAAGCAGGAATTTGCTATGTTTACCCAGCATTCCAACGGAATACTCAACATATGAGATTTGGAAAATGCTAGACGGTGAGAGTTGGATGCCAGAATTGCTATCAGAATTATGTGAACTTATGACCACCCTTGGATAAATATGTGATTCCTAACACTTAGTTTCATCTAACAACCCAAGATTTTCTCGGGCTAAATAGCATTACTCATGATCATAAGATTATTAACCTTGCTTCATGAAGCATAAAGAATTGTTCTTCTTACTTGGATGCGCATAAATTTCTGTGTTACTTTGTCGAGCATCTTATTTAGATGCTTGTTTCTGTTTTCCTCGAACTAAAATATTGGAAATTTCACATGTACACATAGGGCTATTTTATATTTTCATATTCTGATTCCCCAAATTTTGGATCAAATCGTTTCTAACTTCAATCTTGTCTTTAGTGATATTGATGTTATATACTGCCAAAAAGCAATCAACTTTTCTAGTACCACTTGGACAAGTAAACGCCATATTTCTGGTTTTATCTGCAGATGTTTCTGTGCCAATGGAAGAGCACATGTCAGAGATATTGTGTATAAGACATACAGTGTGTATCTTACCAGCCAGAGTATGTTGAGGTAACAAAACCGATTTCAAGGTTCACTCCCATTGCTTATTCTGTTCCTTGCTTTTGTGATCCAGAGCAATAGTTCTTCTTTGATTTCTTCTGAGTTATCAGTTATGGCAATCAACCACGATCTCGAAAACGAAGAAAATCGTATGAGAGCTAAGTTAGGGGAACCATTTATAGAGAAAATAAAGAACAGAGATCAAGACTCTGAATTTGAGAAGGAAAGTAGGAAGAAAGGATCTATAGCAGTTGTTTTCCTAAGCACACTTGTGGCAGTTATGGGTTCATATGAATTTGGTTCCTGCGTAAGTCACCTTTTTCTTAACAACTTCTGTACGTCTGTAGTCTCTCTACTAATTATAAGTGCCCACTATTGTATTCAACTTATCTGCGCCTACTTGAAACTCATTATGTTCCAAATTGTAAATGATGTGAATTTTTATACATATGATCACTGTTTAGGTGGGGTATTCAGCACCCGTTCAGTCTGCCATCAGAGAGGATCTTGACTTATCAGTAGCAGAGGTAAGTTTGAAGTTTGAAGCATTGCAGCTGACTCTTGCTAGCTTGTTTATTGCCATGGATGGAGGTTCTGTAGACAGATGTATACAACTATAATTTTACTTCTCGGTTCATTATGTTGCCCACTGGCAAATTGTGGTTCATAAGATTTTCATGAGCTTTGTTATCTACTTATGAATAGTCGATTAGAATAAAAAAATTATTTTCCTGATTTTAAGGCAGTTTTTCCCATGGATGGAACTTGGAAGCGAGCAGTAACTATTCCCTACCATGGTCTAGCATTTGAAAATACCAACATTGCAACTTTCCTTTTTATAATGCGGCAATAGTTACGTATGACATCCGACATGTAACAAACGACCAGATTTTTTCAGATCTGTTTGTTTTGATAGTGTCTTTAGCAATTTTTATCTTCAACTAGTAGTTACAGAAGGAATTTCGAACAACTTTTAGTTTTCTTATTCCTATCTTCCCTGAAGTAGTGACATCTATGAACCTAATTTGATAATGCTGTGCTGTTTCACATACATCTTAGGTCAGCTCACTTTGGTCATGATTAGAGTCCTTTAACATAATGCTGTGCTGTTTCACATGCAGTACTCGTTATTTGGCTCATTGGTTACTGTTGGTGCAATGATTGGTGCAGTTACAAGTGGACATATTGCTGACTTAAGTGGCCGGAAAGGGGTAAAGAACAATTAAACCTAAGACTTTAAACTGACTTTGACTTATACAAACACAGATTGCTAGCTAATTCTAGCAATTGGGTTTTTAGCTGACATTGACTTTGTGCATGTTCAAATTTTTAACCTCAATGGCATTTAACTCAAGCAGGCAATGAGAATATCGGGAATTCTAAGTAGTGCTGGTTGGATTGCGATATACTTTTCAAAGGTCTGTAACTTTACCTCCATTTACTCATTGAACCTCAGATTTCAGAGCAATAATATGTCAACTGTTAATATTATTAAGGAAAATTGCATGTTTCTTTGTCACAAGGGAGCTTTATTGCTTAGCGCTGGAAGGTTCCTTACTGGATACGGCATTGGAGTTTCCTCTTTCGTGGTTTGTTATAGATGACCAAAATTCTTTTCTTTGGCACTATTTTCTGTTCACGTAACTTATAATCTTGACATTAATAGGTACCCATATATATTGCTGAAATAGCACCAAAAGATCTTCGAGGCGGGCTAGCTACATTGAATCAGGTGCTAAATTCTGGTCAATACACTTTGAAAGGGTAAAAGTATTGAACCATAAAGGATTATTGTAACATGGACCATATTTTACTTTTCTGCAGCTTATGATTGTACTTGGAGCATCAGCTGCCTTCATACTAGGGACTATTGTATCATGGCAAACACTTGCTCTTGCTGGTATATTAATGAATTTCAAAGATTACTGTATCATTATTCCCCCTTTTCTTGAATGAACTAACGAGTGTATTATATTTGAAGGCACTATCCCCTGTCTGGTACAGCTGCTAGGTCTTGTTTTTATTCCAGAGTCTCCCAGGTGGCTGGTAAGTTGACATCTATAACCAGAAACATTATGTATACTGGTGCATATTAAAAGGTATGGTAAATCTTGGCTTTCAGGCAAAGGCAGGGTATCAAAAAGAGTTTGAAGATACATTAAGAATGCTTCGTGGAGAAGATGCTGATATTTCCCTTGAAGCATCTGAAATCCAAGTAATTTCTTGCTTTCAAGTTATTGAGAACAAGATGTTCAAGGTACATGTGCAAGTAAGAACTAATTGTTGAGTTACTTGGCAGGACAATCTAAAAAATCTTCAGTGCTTGCCCAAAGTTGGGATGCTAGACTTATTCCAAAGAAGATACTTTCGTGCCGTCATTGTAAGCCCCATATATACATGATTTATAACTAGGTAACAAATCCATTTAAACTATCTGACCTTTTTTTTTTTTTTTTTTTATACAGATTGGGGTTGGACTAATGTTCCTTCAGCAGTTTGGAGGGGCCAATGGATTTGGTTTCTATGCAAGTGAAACTTTTGTTTCAGCAGGTATGGATTTTATTTGCTAAATTCTATAATGGTTTCTATTTGATGCACTTCAATATGATAATTGATTTGCATCAAACGGGCACTCAGGTTTCACTTCTGGCAAACTTGGAATTATAGCCCTTGCCTGTCTTCAGGTTTGAATCTACTAGAGCATTTATATTTCTTAAGAAATTATCTATCCAAATCAAAATGGCTGAAAATATTTATTACAGATCCCTATAACCGCATTAGGTGCCCTCTTGATGGATAGTTGTGGGAGGAGACCCCTTCTGCTAATAAGTATTAAACACGACTATGTTCTTTCATAATGTAAACTTGAGAATGCATGAAACCTTGGTTAGTGAAGCAAGAAAACTTGTGTTTCAGGTATCTGCAACAGGTACAGTCTTAGGATGCTTCCTTGCTGGAACATCTTTCCTTATGAAGGTGAAATTATCACTCAAACCACATTCTTGATTAAATCTTCTAAGGCTATTCCCTTGGCTTGATTTAAGTTCATTATCTATTATAACTCAGGACCATGGCTTATTACAAGGATGGGTTCCAATACTTGTTCTTGCTGGAGTGCTGGTAACAACTACTGAATAGCCTGCACCCCATACTGTATGAATCTACTTCCATATTAATCTCATCATCTTTCACATAATGTCTCAGATCTATATAGGTTCATTCTCAATTGGAATGGGAGCAGTTCCTTGGGTTATAATGTCTGAGGTCTGTCATTGTATTCTTTAGTCATGCCATAATATAATTCTCTATTCGGCTTGAAAAACAAATTAATAAATTCTAGTTAACGATCCTCTATTCTGTCTCAGATATTCCCCATCAATATTAAGGGAGTAGGAGGAGGTTTGGTGAATCTAGTACACTGGTTTAGTGCTTGGGCTGTTTCATACAGTTACAATTTTCTTATGGAATGGAGCCCTGCAGGTGAATATGGTCACTAGATTTCTTTCTTATTTTGCAGAAGATACAAAGAGAATATGACATTGACATGGTTTTTGCTTTCAGCTACCTTCTTTCTCTATTCGGGATTCTGTGCAATGGCTGTTCTGTTTGTGATCAAGGTTGTTCCAGAAACAAAGGGAAAAACTCTGGAAGAGATACAAGTCTCCATTAATTCTGAAAAGTGAAAACCCGCCTAACTCCCACTTTTTCCACAAATCTAGTCCCAAGATTCAAGTTGCTTCAATTCCAAATTTTCAGCATTTCTTTTTGAACTCATACACTATCAATTTGAGCCTCACAGTTTCTTGAATTCAATCCAAATTTTGTATTCTTTTTTATTGAATCTGAGGTTCTTCCTGTGTAGAATTTGTTCAATGGATCTGGGATTCATAGCATTTTAGTCCAAGAAAGTATTATTATTAAATCTTATATAATGAAATAAAGTTCGCAACGCAAAAACACTTATTTTTTCGTTGTTATGCCGATAGCGTCAATCACCAAGCCCTTAGAAAACAAGATGGATTGACTTCTTTACTTCAAGCCCAGACCATAAACATTGTAACAGCCAAGCTCAATTCAAGTCTCACAAAAATCGTTGCCAAAATGCCAATCCCCAAAAATGGAGTCCAATGCGCGGTTAAACGGGTCATGGATTATATTTACATGGGTCGGGTTCTAGATAACCCATTAGCCCATTTAAAGTCACAGATTATGAGATTGCTCGTGGGCCGTGACTTAATAAACCCATATCTAGGATGTGGCGATCCAGAGTACGGGTGGGTATAGCAATTTGGAGCTTTGTGAAATCTAGCCCATGATGTGTTCTTTTTGGGTCAGAAAGCCCATATAATGTTATTAACCTAGTTCTTAGATTTCAGGCAAAAAAAAAAAAAGATTTTGATCGGAATCATCTGAATCTTGAAAATGGATCAAAGATGGGAAAAGAACTGGGCATGATTTTGCCACGATAATGTTCGGGGTAGAACAATTAGACCCTCTCAAATCTCGATCCGATATTGACATTTGGGGGAATTTGGAATTACTTGCTCATTGAGAGAGAGATACTTTTTAAAGCAATGAATGATCTTACAAAGTGAGAAAGCGATTTTTTTAAAATTGACTCTTGTTTTGTTTTTTTCCTTCTTGTATTTTATGAATCTTAAACAATGCCTGTGTCATTTTAACTTTGTCTGTTACTGTGGGAAAAAAAAGGGTTTATATCAAGTATGACTTGATTGGAAACAGAATCCACCATAACTTAAAATAGAAATAAGAAAATTTATCAGACAACAAACATTTCCAAACTAATTTTCAAAATCCAAACAAAACAAAACATCCTGTGCCGTTGAATCATTGCACAATTATTTGTAAGAAAAAACAAAGACTTATTAAATTACATTATTTATTGCAAACTGCATAGTTGATAAATATATGCCTTTCTCAATCTCTTTTTTTTTTTTTTTTGTTTAAAAAAAAAATGAAAATTCATCTCCTCAATCTGTTATAGAAAACAAAATCATAACTCCATATTTCCAACCATGAGAATTCCTCATCAAAAGGATTAACATAGAGAACCACATCACAAGGTCATTTTCTTTTACTCTAAAAAACCTCATCCGTTATACAGGATATCAACAATACATATAAACATAACAGACTCACAAAATGGTCTTAAAATAAATAGTTTTAAGCACTTCCCCTATGCATTCATTTGATGACTCTTATTCCTAGAGTTGAAAAGTGCTTATCCAAAGTGCTTATTTGTGTGAAATCGNTCCTCATCAAAAGCATTAACATAGAGAACCACATCACAAGGTCATTTTCTTTTACTCTAAAAAACCTCATCCGTTATACAGGATATCAACAATATATATAAACATAACAGACTCACAAAATGGTCTTAAAATAAATAGTTTTAAGCACTTCCCCTATGCATTCATTTGATGACTCTTATTCCTAGAGTTGAAAAGTGCTTATCCAAAGTGCTTATTTGTGTGAAATCGTAACGGGACAAGCTATTGGGTTCACATCACAGGACCACTGCCTTTCTATATTCACATCAGGGATTAAATTATACCTAATTGATGAACCGAACCAAACCATACCATACCATACCATAGTTGGCATTATGTTACGTCACTGTACTATATATCTAATTTCCACTTGATAGAAATTTATGTCTACACGACATTGACTCAGGAATATAGCATAACTAAGTGATATACATTGCAATCATTTCCTGATGCTACCTTCCATGAAAACCTGCTCCCCACCCTGGTTTCAATTATTAGGTAACATCAAAACCCAATAATCCATGTAATTGGCAAGCACGTAAGAGAGAAAATTAAAACATCAAAACCAAATAAAGTTCAGAAACCATAATATGCATTTGGATTGATCCCATCAGTACACTGCCTATCTTAAATTTTTTTCGTGATATAAACTTGGGGAGCTGCTATTAATTTTTACATTTGATTTTGTTATTGTTATACCTTATTTAATATTTAAATATAATATAAATTAATTTATACTCATTTGATATATAAAAGTTTTAGTCAAAATTAAAATTTTTTCATGTTAATTGAGGATAATATAATCTATATCATATTTAAACATTAAATAAAATATGATATTGACAAAATAGAGTGTAAAAATAACGACTATCTAAATTTATATTTAATAATTTGAAATGATAAGGGAAAATAAAATAATACAAGCGCAAATATAAAATTTGCATGGGAACTTGGGAAGAAATAAAGGATAGTTTATATGGAAGAAATATGATAATAGTATGAGTTATTTTAAAGTTGGTGTGCATGATTTAGAAAACACACCCTATTAAATAATAGGATAATTACCCAATTTTTCCAAACACACCCTATGATTTAGAAATCAAGTATCACATGTACAATATATTTCATCCCTTATATATTGATAAGTTGTGGTGTACCATTTTTCTAAAGCAAAAACTCTTTGTTTGCTCCGGTGCATAGGTGAGCACATAGATTTCTCTAAATTCATAAACCTAATATTAAATACTAAAACACTACAATAATTCCTCCAAATTCAGATACCTTGTAAAACCTCATCTGCATCTATGTACAATAATTAAGGAAGATTTGTCGTATGTTTAGGCAAATGATGGGCTTAAAATTTTACTTTGTTGAAAATAATAATATGCTGAAGTTGGGCCATCTAGAAATTTATAGGGAAGGACAATTGTAACTCATAGGGTTGTTTTGCAACTAAACTTTATTTTGCTTAAAATTTCCTTGACTGCTTTTGGCATTATCTTTGGAGTTTGATGACTAGAATTGCATCCGCTTTACATCAATAAATAGAATAAGTTCGGTGGGCACCTCTTCATGTTTGCAGTTCACATGAATTTGGACTATTTACTTAAACAAACTTAGCAAAATCTAACGATAAACTTATTTTATTCTTTTTTAAGACTAATAAAGTTGTTCTCAGCATGTGTTTGGTTTAACTAGTAACAAATTGAATTTTTAAAATGCATTTTTTATTGTGGTAAAGAGTTTGAAGTCCAATAAAAATATTGTTAAAAAAAATAAAATTATAATTACTTTAACTTTCGAACAAAATTAATCTTACGTTCAATTAGATAAAGTGAGAATATTCGTAACATTAACTAAAATATACTGAAAAAGTTGTTTGAACTTTGAAGATAAAAAGAGAGATGTAATACTTGTATTCCGTAAAGAAAGAATATTGGTGATTAATCAACCCCATGCCCATTGCCACAAATACATTGTACCACTACCAACTACCAAGTTCGGTGGAGTGTTTTGTTTTATAATTAATCCCACAAGAGGGAATTAATCCGCCAAAGACCACATATGTAACATTCATTGCATGTAGCAACCTTTGTCTTTATACCAAATGAAAAGGTAACCCTAGTGGACTTAAAGGGAGCCCTAACTAAAGGCAAACGCTTTGTACAATCATATTATGACATTATTAAATTGCCACTGAATATATAGTACAAAAACATTGACGATGGCAATTAATATTTTATGTATAAGCATTTGGGTATTACCCTATTGTTATAATCCATTTGCCATGAATATCCAATGACCCTTGACCACTTAGTGCTTGTCATCATGCACCATGGATACCTTGCATCCTTCCGATACTGATTGGATCCCGGGAAAGTGAAGGATCGTGATAGAAAACTCAGGATCACAAATAAATATATATTGATCACGTTTTTGTTTCATTTTTCCATCTTTCATAACCAGAGAAATAAAGGGTGTAAGATTGCTATTTGGGTGTCTCCTATTCTTAATATTACCTTATCGTAAATTAAGGAAAGGAAAAATCATATAGAAATGAACTATCTCTGAGGGAACCCTCTTGAATTACTTAAAGGAAAGGTTTTAGATTTGTCAAAGACAAAAATACCATGGTTATTTAAAAAATAATAAACATGCTAATTAGCTAGGAAGGAACAAAGATAGGGTTAATTAGATTAGATTAGATGGGACACATACAAATACAATCCAAGAAAAATGAATGTGGGAGATAATCCAAAATAACACGCGGATTGGTTACTTGGTCTTGTGTTGTGTTACAAAATGTGATTTAACAACAAAGACATAATTTATAGCTGTTTCTATTTGGTGGGATTGAGCCAATTCGGCACAAGAAGACAAAAGCTGTTCCTAGTTGTTGACCTAACGCAGAAAAGGCCAAACGCATATGTGGGCCGCACGTTATCGATGGAAAAGCTCTTTTAAATGAAAAGAACCAAAAAAAGAAGATACAAATGGCATATCGAATAGAGAGGAGAGAGAGAAGAAAAAGAGGAAAAGAAAAGGAAGGTGAGGAAGAAGAAACAAGGAGTAGTAACTAGTAAGCCACACGGCAATATGTTTGGTATAATTTGTGTGTATGTGTGGCATATGCTTAGCCACGGCTCTATATTAGGACAGCATATGCATCCAAATACATAAATGCACCTTAGTGCTTTTTATTTTACTATTCTTCCTTTTAGTTAGCTTTTTACTATTCAAATCAACCTACAAAAGGTCGTGCATAAATATTATATAAAAATTAGTAAAACATTTTACCCTTTACCATGTGTTGTAAAGCCTCTTTTTCAAAAGAAAAAATAATAAATATTTTTGGCTTTCCTTTTTATTTTCCCTTCATGTTTATTTATTCATTCCTTGCTTAATAACTGCATCGGCACAATTATTTAACTTTATGAAAATCAGGATAAATAAAAAAAAACCTAAACTAATACTAGGAGTGTGCTTTTAATATTACTTATAAAAAATGTAATTTCAATATGTAAAAACTAACCTAAAAATATCTTGATCATTTACAACAAAAATCTCGTATAAATTGTCCTTTTAAGGACATTGGATAAGCCTCTCACATAAATTATTGATATGATTTTTTTGTTGACATTAAAACTCTAGCAAAAATGTCAAAAACACTCAAATATGAAAGGAATAAAAGGATATGTGTCTTTCTCCCCATCAATTGGAGTATGGATAATATGGTTCATCAAAACTAAATAAACAATAAATAGAAACCCACCCAAAAAGACTTAATAAACAAATAAATATAAACAAACAAGGAAAACCCAAAATATTTGTAGATAAAGGTTTTGTTGTTGTTTTAGATGCTTAAATTTATTGTTTTATTTTTGTGTACTATATGAACATAATCAAAATAATAGTACTCTATAATTAAAGTGACATTTTTTTATTTATCTAAAAATTACATAGGTATAATATACTTTTTAAGTACTATAAAATTATCCTTTTAGCCCTGAAAAGAATCTTGAAGATGTTATATTTAAGCAACATTCTCACATCAAATATTTATTTAAAAATAAAAGAAGGAAAAGATGAAGCAAAAGTCAGTCAATAAACTTGAAGTAGCATATTCTTATCTCAAATAGAGGGATAGGATTAGGAAAAGGATGGGTACCCAGTTGTTATTTGCCAAACAAACTAATTATACTTTGATAATTAATGGTTTAGAAACTTTCTTCAATCAAATAAAGGATGTGATATAAGTCATATTTTTTATTTTTTACATAATTTTAATTTTATATTGTATTATTTTGATATAATTAATATAATTCAAAATTTATTGAATAAACGTATGAGTTATATTAAAAAATTTTAAGTAAATTAATAAAATTGAAATTATATAAATTATATCAAATTAATACAATATATAATTAAAATTATGTAAGAACTAAAATATGACTTACAACAGCATAACACCCCATCAAACAAAATCAAAACCAAGGGCGCTGATCTACCGATGGGTCCCACATCCCACGTAATATCATCAATCACCCCTGAAAACTTAAAAGGGCAAGCCATGGCACGACACATGGCAATCGACACACGCCTCTCTTGCTGATCAGAGGCGCCTCGAAACCGGGTCCCATGGCGAAGGGGGTTATTGATCATCGTATCAAACTCGTTTGAGAATAAGACTCCAGAAGCGGGACCCACCCTTTAGAAACGAGAGCTCCGTAAGTACGCCACTTGTGCGTAGTCCACGATGAGAGATAGATAGAAATGGAACCGGCTCGGCTCCATTGAATACGACAAAATCCAAAACCTTCACTTTATTATTTTTTTTGCAAAAAAGGAAAAGAAGAACGAAAACAAACCCCCCTTCAGGCTCTGACAAAAAACATGCCGTCACGCGCTACCCGCTACTCGACAAAACACGTTCATCCTCAATGGCATTTCTCGTGGTATTGCTGGGACCATCAGGGTAAATTTGGGAAATTCACTTTAGAGGATGTGTTTGGCAAAGCGTCGAGACGGAACCCTTTGTCGCCACGTGCCTTGGCGTCGGCCGCACGCAGGAAACTCTTTGTCTCCTTCCCCGGTTCTCTTTCCACGAAGATTTTCCAATAGGTACGGCTATTGCCAGAGCGAGTTTTTGACTACTTCCAGATCTACTGTCTCTATATAAATGTACTTTTTGGTGAAAAAGTAAAAGTAAATCGGAGATCTCTTCTTCAATTCGTTAAAACAAAATTATTGTCCTCATGGAAAAGCTTTGTTCATTTTGGGAAGTGTTGGATTTGGATCTTCGTTTTGGTCAAATTTCATAAACGAATTTCAATTAATAATTGAGTTGAAATTTTAACGTAATGACACATGCATGTGATTGGTCATATTTTATGTAAAGCTTATTCAAAATACATTTATTTTTCTATTATTTATACCTAATTCAATTCATTTAAGTAGTTCCATTGATACAAACAAATCTAGTGAGTACACGTAAGGATAATACACTTGGGACCTTAATACTACTTTAGTTTATGACTAAAAGATATGGTATTAAACTTTTATATATATATATATATATATATAATCAAAATATTTTTAATTCATGTTATAATACAAATTTTGTAATATATAGAATATTTTGATTATAAAATACAAATATACATAATATAATTAGTTATGCATATTTAAGAAAAGTTGAAGTCTCATAATTGAATATCTATTTCTCATAAAAAATATAATTATGTCTATTTGTGACAAAAAAAAATTAATTTATTTTAATTAAATAAGTAATTTATTTAAAATATTATATTATAAACTAACTTCAAGAATACTCTCTCTTTCTTTTTGAGGTGGACGTTATTTTCCATATTTATTAGAGTATAATTAATGTTTTACATGAATTACAAAACTCAAGCATGGATAACGAGTAAATGTCTTCTCAACAAACATGAAATTTGACAAAGAAATATTCTATATACGACAAATACTTCAATTTCTTTAATTTTCTTGGGGTCAATAAATGTTGAAATTTTTTCTCTACACATTTTGTAAACAAGGCCAAAAGGGGCTTGTCAATAGCCATCAAAAAAGCTTTATGTACACACAAACTCTTATAAGGCACAAGTCATTATTAATATTTAATTATCCTTTAACATGAGAGAAAAAAACAAAAAGAAGAAAATACAAATTAAAAAAGAGAAAACATCAGAAGAGTAAAAAAAAATGGAATAAAAAATATTTTTCTTTACAAATGTGGTGTTGCAAAATAAATACGAAATGGTGGGGACCCACTTAAACAGTTTAATTCGGCCGCCCGCTTTGTCGTCTCTCTCGTCTCCGTCCATCCCCGTCGTTCTTTTGCGTTTGACTCTCACCCTCTCCTCTTCTCTTCTCTCTCTCTCTCTCGCTCTCTCGCTCCCTGTCTGTTTCTCTCTGCACTACTTCTTCTTATCCTTCTCACACTTCTCACGCACTCCTCCTCCCTCTCCTTCTCTCTCTCTCTCTCTAATATCTGTGATCTTTCTGCTTCTCTGAGCTTCCTCTGTTTGCTTCGCTTCAGATAGAAGTGTCCCTTCTTGTTCAGTGACCCCAAACGAGGAATCAATCGAAAGAGGTGCAAAAGGCACCAGAAAAGAGAGAGAGAGGGATACAGATACCCACCTGTACTCTGGTTCCTCTCCTCACATCACTTCAAAGCTTTCGTCATCTTCTTCTCATCGGGTTCAAATTATTATTATGAGGCGGCATAAAAGGGCGCTTCTTGGGAGGATCACTGTTGTTTTTTAAGCGTCTTCTGCTAGTTTCCGTTTGAATCTTTGAAATAGAAATAGAAAGAAAGAGAGAGATGGCTGGTAGTAATGAAGTCAACCTCAATGAATCCAAGGTACCTTCCTAATATCTTGATCACTTCTCATTTTCATTTGGAAAAATTTTGGGGCTGGCATTATGGGTTGGCTTATTGTTTCGTTTTAATTACTGATGCGGGGTGTTGGGGATGTTGGGTTTCGAGTTTGAGGAAAAAGTTCCAATCTTTAAACTTCAATTGCAAGGACTGCATAAATTTTTTTTTTTGGGGGGACATCTCTGAGTTACTGGGATTTTTCTGTTTCGTGGTGTTAGTTAATAATGAGTCTATAGGATGATACAATTTATGGGCTGGTTTCATTTTTCTTGTACTTTCTATTTCTTCCATGTAGGCCTCGGGTTTCTTATTCAGGTAAGTTGGAAAATTCGAGTTTGATTTGGTGCGACAAGTTGAAATTTTTTGCTCTTTTTTTGAAGATTTGGGAGGTCTATTAAGGCATACACCCGTTTCTTTTCCTTTTTCTGCACCATTTTTTGGTTCCTCTTTTCAATATTTGTATGCTTTTGCTAGGGGGAAGGGGTTTCGTGCCCCCTCTGTTAAAGGCATTAAGGACTTGGAAAGCCTCTGATTCATTATGGTCAATGCAGTTTATAGAAGCACTGAACTGAGTGATACAGATAATTGATTTGATATGGCTAAACTAAACGTTGTTATTTCTTCAACCTGGGTTCCTTTTGCAGAGTGTTGTCCCACTCAATACTTGGGTACTTATCTCCAATTTCAAGCTGGCTTACAACCTACTTCGACGTGCGGATGGAACATTCAATAGAGAGTTAGCAGAGTTCCTTGACCGTAAGGTCCCTGCCAATACAATTCCAGTTGATGGGGTATTTTCTTTTGATCATGTTGATAGAAACACTGGCCTATTCAACCGGGTATATCAACCAGCTCCTATAAATGAGGCTCAATGGGGGAGAATAGAGCTGGAAAAGCCCTTGAGCACAACCGAGATTGTCCCTGTCATAATCTTCTTCCATGGTGGAAGTTTCTCTCATTCCTCTGCTAATAGTGCTATATATGACACTTTCTGCCGGCGCCTGGTGACTATTTGTAAGGCTGTTGTTGTCTCTGTAAATTACCGACGCTCACCAGAACATCGGTATCCATGTGCTTATGATGATGGCTGGGCTGCACTGAAGTGGGTTAAATCAAGAACATGGCTTCAAAGTGGGAAGGATTCCAAGGTTTATGTATACTTGGCTGGAGATAGTTCTGGTGGTAATATTGCTCATCATGTCGCGGTGAGGGCAGCGGAGGAAGACATTGAGGTATTGGGTAACATTCTTCTTCATCCATTGTTTGGTGGGCAGAAGAGAACAGAGTCAGAGAAGAAGTTGGATGGGAAGTACTTTGTGAGATTGCAAGACCGTGATTGGTATTGGAGAGCTTTTCTCCCTGAAGGGGAGGATAGAGACCATCCTGCTTGTAACCCATTTGGCCCTAGGGGTAAAAGCATTGCAGGATTAGTCAAGTTCCCTAAAACTCTTGTTTGTGTGGCTGGTTTGGATCTTGTCCAAGACTGGCAATTGGCTTATGTGGAAGGTCTCAAGGATTCTGGCCAACAAGTCAAGCAACTTTACCTTAAGGAGGCCACAATTGGTTTCTACTTCTTGCCCAATAATGATCATTTCTATTGCCTCATGGAGGAGATGAAGAACTTCGTGCATTCTAACTGTTAATATACCACTACTACTACTACTTAACCTTACCTACAGGAGGCCATACATAACAAAAGCTTGACATTTTCACTTGGGTTCACGTTTTTTTTTCTTCATCTTCTTTGTATCTTCTTTTATCCCTTCCCTACGTTACAGTGATGGTGTGCAGTTATAAAATTGTGTAGCTTTACTTCTCACTGTCATAACATTTATGGTGGTCAAATTGAGAGTTGTAAAACTCCAGGGACTACAGCTTCTTCCCTTCCTACATCTTGGGAATGGTAGTGCCAGTTTCAGCAGTTGGAAGAAGCAGAAACTCAGTTGTCATTTGTGGGGTTTGGCTTAACCACCATATACAAGAGCCTTACCCCTTTTTAACTTTTTGACCTCAGTAACAGGTGGGAAGATAGAGGATGTTGAGGCTTGGTGGATCACTTTGCTTAAGCTTAAGTAAATGGATACTTATTATTGTAGCACTAATTTCTGAATGTGAACTTGAAATCCCGACCTGTTATGAACTTGTATGTTATACTTGTATCCTAGAGTTATATAAAGGTGTTGTTTGTTTTCTTTTGTCTTTCAAATTGGATTCTTCCACTGGCACAAGCCGATCTTGTACTGTTTCCTATTAAATGATCCTACTGTAGTTCAACTTAAAATCTATAAGTTACAACTTGTTGACAAATGTCACAACTAGTTTTGCTTTGTCTCGAGGAATACGCCATCCAAGATTGTTTGCAAATTTGCAATTTGATTCACAATTTTGTCCAAATACTTGATTTTGCCTTATTTGAAGAATGGCTCTGAGGCTGTGCAAAATGGCTGGATTAGGCACTATACAAAGATGCTGGTGGGTGGCAAGCACGAC
Organism: Cercis canadensis; assembly: GCA_003255065.1. Taxonomy (NCBI): domain Eukaryota; kingdom Viridiplantae; phylum Streptophyta; class Magnoliopsida; order Fabales; family Fabaceae; genus Cercis; species Cercis canadensis. Next base: position 1,504,019 of record QAOA01006734.1, read on the forward strand.
GACGGGTCTCTCTATGGGACCAGCGAAAAGTTCATAGATTTTTTCATTTATTGCGTTATTTACCACTAAGTGCTTCCAAAATAAACATTCATAACATCACCAATTATAGTCCACTAGTTAAAAAGTAGTGGATGATTGGAAAAACAAAGGATCAAGCATTTGAATTAGAATTAATCCATGATTTAGTTTTTCTTATCTTTTGGGTGTTTGTTAATGATCCGTTTAGAAAGGAATGGAAGTAATAGAAGAAAAGAAAGGGGGTTGGGCATAGAGACAATGGATACCCGCGGACGCAAAGGCAAACCCCATCCACCAAAAGGAGGCAATGGAAAAACTTTCAGAGGAAGAATGATTGGGCAGGAGTTTGAATCATGGATTTCTCCATCTTTCAACATCAATTTGATTAATTCTTGTCATCTCCTCATTGCCTATTGTAAATTCTAGATGGGTTTGTTTGGAGCTTGGGAAAACAGCAAAAACAGGAATTTGGCTTTGTTTTGATGGGGGGGAACCCATTTTTCTAGTGGTTGGGATTTTTGGATGTATTGTTAGGGACCACTTTTTGGAACCCACAAACCCGAAAAGTCCAATTAAAAAATTAAACTTGTTGGGATTGCTTTAAAGTGTTTAATGGTCACTAAGTGGTAGGAACAGCTAAGCTTGGACAGAGACATGGAACCCTGTCTTTTATTGACTTTATAGGTTCCTTGCCCTTTGCCTTAAAATATATGCCTGCTTTTGCCTCTGTCTAAGCACCCCATTAAGTATTCAATTTGGTATTTGAAGCTTAATTTTCATCTTTCTTGTGCACATTATCCTTGCTCTTCTTCATGTCTTATTATGGATTGTCCTTAGTAAATTAGCTGTTTATGTCTTGAAAATATTCCCTAATACGACACCATAGAGTCATTGTCAACAAATGGGTTTTCATTAATGTGGATTATGGACAAAATACTTCATTTCTTTGGTCGGTACCTTGCTTTTTTATGCATTAAACTATTCTTGACGGGTCATTGCTTGTGCTTTGCGCGTTCACACCACTATCATCATTCTTCTATTCACCTCTCATTACTGCCTTATTTCTTTTTTTCTCCTTTTAGTTTTATACTCTAAATCATACTCCTTTAATTAACCCTAGTTACTTTTCATGCTCAAACCCATTTCCCTGCTTCTCTGCAAATTAATAACTTTCTCTCAACTCAACACTCCAAAACACAGCATAATGTTTGATGACTTCTCCTCTAAATTTTGTCACCTTCAAAATAAAGAAGATTAACAAATACAAACTGTGACATTATTTTTTCCTGCTTTTTGAAGGACCAGACATTGAAATGCGACATCAACTTGGGAAAAAAAAAAAATAATCAGCTCGGAACCAATTAAGAACGACAATAAAATGTTCCAAATATGATATTCCTTGTAGCCTTTGAATGATTGTAGTTGTAGGTCAATTGGGGCCAGGCCAGTCCAAACTCTCTGGCAAGAAGCAATATAGGAAGAAAGCAACTTGCATTCATGATTTGGGTCCTGATCTCATTATGCGTGCAAAATTGCATATTAAGGAAGTGTAATCTCACTTGTGAAAGTGACCTTTTGAGACCAAGAAAATAACTATATTTCATGCTCATCTTTTTTCTACCAAAGAACCAAGCAATTTTCAATATAATTATCAAAGCAAAGGAAACGGAAGTGATTTTTCTATAAAAATATATATATATATATATATATATATATATATTACGAGTAAATGGAACATGAGAAAATACAAAAGTGAATGAGAGCCAAGAAGTTAATGTTCACATATAAATTGAAAGCGAGAGGAACACGAGAAAGAAAGAGAATGACAAAGATGAGGAAAGGGACTAAAAGGAGTGTCATCACAAGAAACACGGCAAGATACAAATCTGGCTTGCCCTACAATTGCACATGAAAACCATGTTTTACTGGTCTCATACTTTTCGCTACTTGTGTGAACTGTGAAGACGGAAAAGTTAACCAACAGAGATGGTTAATTATTTAAGAGGAAAAAAAAAAATTACTATTCCCCCGTGGATGAAGCCCTTCTTTAGACATTATCATCAACTTCATACTAACATAACATGAAACCTTTTCCAACAAGAGTTTAACAACAATTCGGTTTCGTCACGAATCTTGCAAGTGATTTTTAAAGTAGTCTAACCATAGTGTCATCATTGCCTCACTGAGCCAGTTTGAAATCACAAAATTTTAAAAATTAAATTAAATTTATTTTTAAAATCATATTAATTTAAAATTAAATTGATTTATAAAATCATTTTACGTATAATATATTAGGATTTATAAATTTTATCATTTTAAAAATAATTTAATTCATTTTTAAATTAATATATTAGTTCACTTCACGTGTAGCATATAACTGTTGAGCAATAGAAAATGAAGCAGGACATACATAAAAAGAACAGGTAGAAAAAAAATCTAACATTTCAACTACCACAAAAGACAGAGTTTAAAACAATTAACTGGTTATTACGTCATTAGCAAAAAAAGAAAAAAAAAACTTGTTATTACCTTATTAGGGTCAAGATCAAGTAACAGGTAATGTCTCCTATGGGAATATGAAACTGGGACCTACTTATCTTGTTCAGTGTTTCTAGCAAATAGCTAACATCCAAATTTCTTACAGACTGCTACCTAATTCACTCATTCTATGGTACCCGTATAGTACAATAATCAATTGGAAAAAAAAAAATCTACCCAAGGAATATGACATAATTTATTAGTTGAAGTTAATTTTTTTAACTAATTTTTAGATAATTATAAATATATGACGTGACGTACACGTACTTCAATTTTTTAAAAAAATAGTTGTATCGATATTTCATATTATACTGGGTACGAAACTCATACCAATACCCATGTAACATAGCCTATAACTGTTTAAAACTGCTTGTTAAAAAAATATATTGTTAACTATTTTTCAGATTTTGGTGTAATATTTTATCAAATACTTCTCAGGGTTTGGTGCACCATTTGATCAAAAATAAATTTTCTATAATCAAATATGAAATATTTTAAGAAAATAACTATGATTTCTTAAAGGTTATTTCACAAAACAAAACAAAATGTCTGAAAATGATCTCAAGTATCTATAAAATAATTATTGCAAAATCATTCATTACTCAGATTTTCTATTAAAAATTATTCTTCGCGAATTGACTTTTAACAGTTCTCTCTCATTATGTATAAACACTCTTTAGAAACCTCTATCATATGTATTTCTTTTATGATTAGTTGTTGACATAGCACACTGTATTAGGCTAATCATCCTTGCAAAGTTTCACCTATAAAAAATGATAGAAAATATGGTTAAAGAAATTGCGTTTTCTATATCTAGAAAATCATATAAAATAATGGAGATACAAACTAACCTAATAGCACAAGGAAAATAAAGAAGTTCCACTTTGCATACAATTACTATCCCCTTGTTTAGAACATTAAAAGTTGTAGAGCTGAATTCATTTACATATTGAATAATATTTCTATAAAATTTATTTGGAACATATTAAGTTTAGCATTCAGTTTATTTACAAAAAATTTGTAAACCCCACCACGTTTAACTAGGTTTATAAATTATTTTTTAAGTAAAATTAATTTATTTCTATTTGGAATGAATTTCTTGTGGAATTTACTAATTGAATGATATGGAATTGAGCCCGTGTGGTGTGGCCTTGTTCAATATTGTAGACTAGAGTGGATAAGATGATTATGATGTCCACTTGAATGGAACACAAAAGGGAGTGCAATAAAGAATTAAAGATGATGAGAAACGGTACATATCATCGTGGCAATCTTATCTTCATATAAAGACATCTTTTAAAGGAGCCATCTTTGATGCTCAACAAATTTGAAATTTGTTCAAGTTTGCTGGAAGGAGACAAACCCTTCACTTTCATGAAAGGAATCCAGTTAAGAAGCACAGCATTGAACTTGCCGCTACTTCTCCGGACAATAATGCACGAAAGCTGCTCATTTAACGTATCATCTACATGCAATTTTGCATTTCACATAAGCCAAAGGACTACTACTAATTTATATAAATCCACGTCTATATACATACACTTCAGCACAAAAAGCTTGAACAAAATATTTACAATTTTCTCTTCTTTTCTTTTTTTGGTTGCTAATAACATATTTACAACTATTACATATTCACATCTTAGTCGCAGTTACCACTAATCGTACCTCTAAAGCTAAGCCCAATCACAATTTCAGCCCTCCTCTAGAAGTGCATAAAAATCAATATAAAAAGTGTCAATTATTCAGCAATCAGCAAAACAACGAGTTAAAACAGATTCTCTTAACTCTTTCCGAGAAGCATAATGTGTCAACACAATTGGAATAGCATTTAAAATCAGACCTTATAGTTGAACGTTATAGAGATATGATAAAACAACTTGGTGCTAGAGAACAGTGCATTCGTTAAATATTGCATTCAACATGCAGTGACTAGAATTAGTATATGGAACAGATCCTCAACCATATCTCATCATCACAAATATAAAAAATGAATTGAGTTTAGATCCATCACTTGGTTAAAACCAAAAAGCAAATCTAGATAAGTTTAGCGCCAGGTTCTGTCCAATGAATCCAATGTGCATATTGTTAAATTATCAATCACTCACCACTCGGCATCTCAATTCTTGTCCTACTGTCTGGTAAAGTTAGTGCCGTGACTCTTAAGCTGGAGCTTCATATGCTTGTAAGTATAGCTTAATGTGCAGCAAATTAACTTCCATGCAGGTACAAACATGTTGGGGCACACTACCCAGCAACACTAGGAAATACATAAAGAAAAATGTTACAACTTCTAACACAAGCTAATACCAGTTCTATGTCAGCAGATTCCAGTCCCCCCACTCTTGCCAAACAAAGATCCCTAGATATACCAGGGATATACGTCAACATTTGAAGGAATTATGTTCAGATCCGAGTTGGAACAGTTGATTGGTGCTGTTAAACAACTAAAGACATACTCTGAATCATGCTTGTTTCACATGCAGCGGCCATATCACCTTCATCCTTGCTCTTCCAATGTTGCAACAGAGTTTAAGTTATAATTAGTCTTTAAATCCAAGCAAAGCAACAGTTATTCTCTTCAGCATATTTGTAGTCTTCTTCAAAATTCAATGAATTTATAAACATTAAGAATTTTGGCAGACATGCATTATCTTCTGCTTGGGTGGAAATGTGTAACTGATTTTGGATTGGTAAGCATTAAGCACTCAGCATTTTGGGAGCCCTGATCAGCCAAAGATTGCACATATATGCAGCACTATCTGCAATGACTACTGTCAGTAAAGCAAACCACCATAAAATGAGAATAACTACAGCCACAATCATTTGAAATGGTTTCAAGAATGAACAATCAGTTCAAATGCAAGCTCATCTAATGGAGTTTAAAATCCAGTGTTAGCAATAATCTCATAAAAGGTATTTAGTACTGACAAATTAGCCTTCTATATTGAAAAATTGCATTTAAAAAAGATTATGATTTGTTTCAGAACTTTTCAATAGTGACATACTTAAAGAAACAAAGAAAAGACTAGCATGGGCAATATGACGAAATATAAAAACCAAAAGTAATAGTAGGAACATGTCTCCAGTAAAAGCTAAGCTTCTGGATTACATAATAAAGAGTCAATTGAATTTTAAACATGTATAGACATTACTACCTATTCAAATATGAAATAACCCTTCCAGCAAAACAGCAACATATAGACATTGCTTGGGAACCAAATGAAAAGAGAAAGTAAATGAGAGGAATGGGAATGAGAAAGTAGAAAATAATATTCTCTTTTCTTGTTTGGATGTCATATAAATGAGGCTAATAAAGATAAGGATAAAGGCGAGGTTCAAACAAAAAAATACTTCATTTTCTTCACTGGCTTCGAAATGCAGATCATCACGTCTGCTAGCATTGCACTTCCCAAACGCTTCCAATTGCAACTGTTGTCAGACAATCAACCCAAATCTCCTTCCTTGATTACCCTCTTTAAACCCCCTGTAGAAACCACACCAAACAGATCCTCTCTTCTGCCCATCTCAACTTACAGAAGTTTTTTTTTTTTTTTTTTCCCTTTCTTTCTTTCTTTTATATTTTAAAAAAGACTGGAAGTCAAAAGCTTTAAGCACACACGTTATCCACTCTTCTAACCCTGGTTCAGCTAAAAATTTTGCAACTAACAAAATAATGATGAAGAAGATCATTCTTATCCAAAATCCAATAGCTATAAGCAGCACAAAGGTCTTTCTAAATAACCAGGCAGGTATTACAAAATGATGGAAAGCAAAAGCTTCAAAATTCAAAGCACAGACATTATCTTCCCACTAATTCTTAAAGGATGATTTAATTCCAGGCAGTGGCAGATGAAATACTGCCTTCACCACAAGCATCAAGAAGAGGAACTGTTCAAACAAAATAATAGGCAAGTTTAAGAGTAGAATGCACATAGGAGCAAAAGGAAGCTCACTAAACCCAAAAAATAGGTATTCAAGGATATTATTGATGTCATGACAGAGATAAAATAGGTAATATATGCAAATAGGTGAGTAGCTTAATAGAATCCTCCAGAATAGATTCGTACCTACACCATTTAAGATCCCCATGCCATTGTACGAGTGTAGGAACATCTTCACATTAGTCTGCTGAATGTCTTTAGAATTTCTGACAAGCAATATGCAGCTCCATACAATATATTTTATGATAGGAATGCATTCAATGGAATTTCATACCCACGCTTGCACATAAGTCCTAATATTTTCTCAACCTTATATCTTTGACCACAGCTTATGTAAGCCTTGTACATAATCCAAAGTGTTTTCTTTGTGTGATCTAATTTGAAATTTCCCATCTCATTGAGGACACTTTCCATGTCCTCTAGGCGCTTCTGTGATCCATACATGACCATCTTACAGTGGTATAGGGAGCGGCAGATTCTCCACCCAGCACATTCTGCCTGCCTCACAAAATTTGAAAGTTTGTCCACTGCATTACACCGAAAATAAGATGCAATAATGCATCGCATTATACTTGTTGTTATTACAGAGGTTCGGTGCTCAAAAGCCTCATTTATTGAGTTCTCCATTTCCTCTAACCAGTCCTCTTGAGCATAAAGCTTAATTAACAACACATTTAACCATGGTCTGTACTCTTCTTCTGGAATAAACTTCAATAATGCCTCTATCTTCTTAACTCTATTTGCTGCAGAACTTCTACAATATGCACATATCATGCACCTGATCAATGTTGTTTCCTTTTCATTTACATGATCCTTTACTAATAGATATGTTTCTTCCATCTTCTCCAGATTACCTGAATGAGCATACCCACGTAGCATTAGCAGGTAGGTTTTGATGTCAGGTTTGACGAGGCTTGACTGCAACATTTGAAAAGTTTTTTCCATATGATCCCACATCCAAGCTGTAACATATCCAGCAATTAAATTATTGTAAGTGCTTATATTAGGGGAGATGTTTAAATTATATATCTCCATGAATGCTGCTTCCATGCGATCAATCAGCACCAACCGACCAAAAACAGAAATAAGAATATTGTATGTTACAATGGTAGGCCTACAAGTTGTATCCCTCTTCATATCATGAAATGTTGACTGACATTTATCAGCAAGACCATTGAACATAAAAGCACTCATTAGTGCATTATAAGTGACAGTTGTTTTGATTCCTTTATTTGCAGCCTCATCAAAGAGTTCAACTGCAAGATCGATATTTCTAGCTCTACTAGCAATTTTGATACCCTTGGCATACTCCATTGAAGTCATGGGGGTGCCACCATCAGAGCTTTTTCTTCGCCAATTAAGTACCTGAATAATAAACAACATGACCAAAAAAAGTGTCAGCAGAACATTCTTCAATTTTAATTTGCATAATCTGAAGATAACATTACTTGTACTGATAACTATTGCATAGATCATGTAGTTGTCTGAGATTTGAAATATCTACAACAAAGGAATCTTACAACATCTAGTCAAACATCCAAATCAATTTAGTGGGTCTAGACAATATTAGCAGACATTTAAAAACATCAAACAAGAGTAGACCAATGGGCCTGATAATTCTATGGTACTTACATAGAATCCAGTATCAATTTCTTGTGTAACGTGCAGTTATACTAAGAACATCAAGAAGCATTACCCTCACAAATTAAATCCAAACATGCAAGTGAAAATATTTCCGTCGCAGGAATATGGGCACATGCTATAAAATAACCCATGATCGCGTTTACGAGAAAATGAGAAATAAATCAATCAACCCGTTAGAATTCAGCCAAAAATTAAATCATTTACACCTCGAAAGCCATCGAAACGTAAATAGACTTGTACAAATACCTCTACGAGCAAGTGATGCCATGAACCCAACTGGTACAAAAGCTCAACAAATGCGGCTCCGTCAGGGTACTTCCGAAACAAAGGTTCACAGTTCTCCTCCAAAATCTTGTGGATCCCATCAGAGTCCTGCGCTACCCGAACCAGTTCGTCCCTCAAAATCGTGACTTTCCTATTCAGATCCTCTCTGGCTAATGCATCAAAGGGAGAGGGGGGGGATGAGAACAAGCCAATGATATGTTGGAAGATGGAAGGTTTGGAGAATTGACTCTCGGTATTGAATTCGCGGGTGCATCTGTAATTTTTTGACCTTTTGAGGAATGAAGATAAGGGGGGAAGGGTTTTGCGTTTTGCAGAGGTTCTGTGAAAGCAGAACAACTCTAGTTGCGCAGCGGCTGAGAGTTTCCACACCTGATTCATTGTACGGTGGGCACCGCGGTGAGCATTTTAGGGTTTTAGAAGGGTGGATGTCACCCGCAGACGCAAACTAATTAGCAGTGCGGCTGAGTTAGGTATTTGCTTCGGTTTACTAATTACTAATTAGCATGACTATTTAATTAATTTTTGTTGTTTAATAAATTTTTAAAAATTATTATTTTTTATCACAAAGGAATGCAAAACCCTAAAGAATAAATAAAAGAGTGTATGATAAAAATTAAACAACTCTTATCAAAGAATATATTATTAAAATTTCAGAATCCTCTCTAACTTTTTTTTTAGCAAGGTTTATTTTCTCTATCACCTTTAGGTGCGGCTTTTTTGATAAGTTTGGCCTTTCTCTTATTTTTCCTCTTCTCCTTTTTGTAAGGTATCTGTCTCCTTCTCTTATTCATTTTCTTGTTTGTGTTTTTTAAGTGTCTCAATTTGTCATTTCAATAAATTGTTTCAATTTGTCAGTTATTTTTACATATTTTCTTTGTTTAAAGGTAAATATGGTGTTCTATGGAGTTAATCCGTCAGATTAAACATCCATTTTAGGTAAATTTTAAAATTTTCATGTCATATTTTATGTGTTATGTAAATATAATACTTCAAGTAAATTGAGTGTTTAACCTCGCTGCAACACATTTAGTATTTTTTTCTACCATTAAATATGTTTTATCGTCGATTGTCATTGACCTCTATTTTACCAAGAACTGGAGCTATGTCTTTTTTGCCTTTTAGTACAGGGAGAAAAATATAGAAGTTTACTTTGAGATATTAGCTTTTTGAACTTAAAAAATTATTGTATTAAAAATTTTATATAGTGTTATTTGTTATTATGTAAGTGCTCATTAACTTAATGCAATAAAACTATATTTTTAATAAATAAAAAAGAATAAGAAGATATTATTAGTCCAATAAAATAAGTTATGACAAAATTTAGATAAAATTTTTTAAATTCCTTAATTAAAACATTATATGTGTGATACTTTTACAACTCACTCACATAATTTCTTATTAATATTCTCAAAATCTCACTCTGACCTCATCTGATTATTCTCTCTCTCCGACACCTACCTCTGGCATTCCTTTTTATCATAATATTAAAAGTTTTCATTGAAAAATTTAGAAAGCAGACCCTTGAACTTTGAGGGAGTTTTGCAAATTTCTTTGTATTCTAACATTTGTATTGTTTATTGGCAACAAAAAATTGAAAAAAAAAAGGATAAGCCCAAGCTTGTGCTGCTCCCCACGAGATTGTAAAGACGGTCATAGCGGCCCTCTCCTATTGAGCCTCATGTTTTCAGGCTTCAACCTCTTCGTCACAAAGTTGAGGGAATTGGTGTTGCTGCTGGAACCGCCATTTGGGTCGTGGAGGGGGTTTCCCGTCGACGAGGCGAATGAGGAGTCTTCATCGGTGGAGACGGGGAAGGAGTCGTTGTTGCTTAAGTCGAAGATGAAATCAACGGGGTTCTTGGGTTGCACAAGGTTGTTGAAATTACAGTGTCCAATCGGCTCCTAAACCCAATTCGAACACGAAACCCTCAACAGATTGTTTGATAACAAAAAAAAAAGTTATTACTACAAATAGATGATATAGCATTTTTTTAAGTATTTTTAGAAATATAGAAAAATATTAATTAATTGAGAAGTAAAATAAAATAATGAATAAATATCAAATTATTCTACTGTAGTTATTTTTTATTATTTTTTTAGAATTATTGTTTTAGTTATTATGTTTAAAAAAACATACTAATTATTTATACCTATTAAGCACTATTAAAAATTTTAAATAATCTATTTTACCGTATCATTTTTTACTGAAAGAATAATTGTCTCTATTTTTTTACATACACGTTACATTACAAATATTTTGAAAAATACTCCCTCCATTTAACTCTACACATTAAAATCTAATAAAAAAAAAAAAAAACTCTACACATTAAGTAACTTTTTTTTATCTAAAATCTCACAACTAATTTACTGATAAAATCCCTCTCTCTCTCTCTTTTCTACTAAAACGTAAGTGGTATCCTAATTAAAGTATAATTTTTCTAAGCTGTGTCACTGAACATAAGTGGTTAACTAATTAAAGTGTCATTTTTCCAAGCTGTACCCATATTTCTACTGTAATTGTTTTAACCTTTAAGAATCAGTATAAAACTTAAGCCTTGTTTTATAGAACAATTTTTGGTGGGAAATCACAGAATTTCAGATTGAAAATTTTGGCCAAAGAATTTCATATTGAAAAAGAATGAAATGTTCAATTTGAAGAAAAAATTAATAGTGGCAGAATAAGAAATTTTCAAGGGGCATTTACTGTTATTCATAGTGGCAGATTAATGGAATGAGACTGAGAAATAATTAATAGAGAGAGCGAGTTAGAGGGGGAGAGAGAGGATATTAATGGAGTGAGAGAGAAGATTAATAAAGTAATAATATTTTGAGTATTTTAATAAAATAATAATTTAGTTAAATATAATTTTTTTATAATTTAAGTTATTTAATATTTTTGTAATCCTCATACAATTATCGACAGATAAAAAAAAAAAAAAAAGCGGAGGGAGTATCAAATAACAAATAAATAAAAGAATATAAAAGAGCCGCTTCTCTTCGCTACGCTTTCCTGCGCATGCAATGTAGACAATCTTCTTCACCGCGTGAATTTAATACGTCATATACCATATCCTTTGATGCTTCATCTATTGAGCAGTCACCTAATTATCCTGAAAGCATAAAAATTTTTTAGCCCTTTTTGTTGCACATGGTATAATCTTTGGCTCTTCAGCTCATAGAGGTATGCTTTCCAGTGTAATATTAATCAGGTATTTACATATTAAAGTTGTTTCTTTTGGCCATGAATTGTGGTTCTTATCATCTTGAAGCCACTGGCTACTGGCTGAAGATGAATAATAGCTTTTTTTTTTGCTTAGATGTTTCAGCTTACTTAAACATTTTCATTGAAGTCTTTGGGTAAGGATGCCCAGCGATTTGAGTTTAGCAGTGACTGAGCTTGTACTAATTATTTTATAAGGTAAAAAGCATGCATTACTGAAAAATGGTTTAATTTTGAGATGATTCACTGGGTAAGGTGAGGGATATGAGGAACTGGGTTTGTGCTTGCTTTGGCGGAAAATACTAGTTACTAAATTTTCCTGGAATAAGGAAAAAGGTTTCAGGTGCAGACAGAAATTCGGTTATCCTCAAACTATTAAGCATACGATGCAAAATCCCGGGAACCTTGTACGGGAAGACGGAAGATTCTGGCATCTCTCTTTAAATTTTATTCCTCAACATGAACCGACAACCATGTCTATTGGACTATTGAGATACTTCTGACAATCACTGAACTTAATTTGGGTCAACTGTTAATGTATTACTATTAGGGGAGAAATGAATAAATTTATCTTTGACTATTACTAATTATGTCAAAATTTTATTTTGATGAGAAATGAAATGCAAGAAATGCCTACATTTTTTGGTCTATAACTAACAACTTATTTTCGCAGGATTGACTTGCTTAGGGATGATATGAAGACTCTGCAATAGATAAGATGCTTCGGCATCAGAAAGTATTGTCTGTTGTTGTGGATTATAATGTATGCAGTATCCGGTGCGCTTTACATTGACCAAATGGGTTACGCTATGAGTAGACTGGAGATAGAATCCGATTTCTGTGATGATGGAAATGCCATCCATGAAGATTGTAGTAGTCAACAAGTTAAAAAGCCATTGAAAAATTTAGACAACGAAATTGCTCAGATTACAAAGTTGAAGTCAGCACCCCATCAACTGCTAGGCCGGGTTGGACCTGGAAGGCCAGAGTTGCCTGTTTCGCCTGTGAAGATGTTGGCAGGCCGGGAATGTAATTATTCAGGACGGGGGCGGTTTTCCTCAGCTGATTGTTGTCATCTTTTGAGCAGATATTTGCCAGTAAATGGTCCTTGGCTTATTGATCAAATGGCAAGTCGGGCATATGTGTCTCAGTTTTCAACTGATGGTTCTCTTTTTGTTGCTAGTTTTCAGGTGAAATGTTTTCTGCTTGAACCATCTCTTCTTTAATCTTGAATGTTCCAATATGTTACCTCTTCTGTGGTATAAATCATGTTTTTGTATATAGTGAGAATAAGCGCAAAATAATTAAGTTAAAAACAAGTACTATGAAATATCTCTTCCTTCTTGGGAAGTGGAAGGCTTATCATTTATGGTCATATCAGGAATGGTTCTTTGTTGATCTTTTATTGGAACAAATACCATGTATGCTACAGTTTTAATGTTGATTAAATTAAGAGTATCTGCATTGCAGGGAAGCCACATAAGAATATACAACGTGGACAAAGGTTGGAAAGTTCAGAAGAATATTCTGGCCAAAAATTTGAGATGGACAATCACTGATACATCTCTTTCCCCTGATCAACGCTATCTTGTGAGTTCCTGTGTTTTTATCATTATAATTGCATGAAACAAAAATGTATACTTTTATAATCCATTTATTTCTCTACTAGAGGTGTCATGGTTCCTATATTGCTGCTTTTGTCAGTCTTTCTCTTATGATAACTTCACGCTTGAATTTCAGGTTTATGCCAGCATGTCACCTATTGTACATATTGTAAATATTGGATCTGCTGAAACTGATTCCCTGGCAAATGTTAAGGTATTGAGAAATAATGCTGCTTTTTGGTTTTAATTTTTCTACTACTTCCAATTTAGTGAATACTGCAATTGTTTTGAAAGCTAATGAATATTACAGAGTGGAATACATTTAATATATGTATCTTTCAAGATGTGTGTCAGTTGCAAATTGTGGTTGTTTAGTAGACAGATTCTTTTTCAATGGTATGCCTTTCTGATCCATGTGTTGTAATGCCAATAATATGCAGGAGATCCATGATGGTTTGGATTTTTCTTCTAATGATGATGGAGGATATTCTTTTGGAATCTTCTCTTTGAAATTTTCAACAGATGGAAGAGAATTAGTTGCAGGAAGTAATGGCGATTCTATATATGTATATGATCTTGAAGCAAATAAGCTTTCACTTCGAATTTTAGCCCACACGGTATTGCCACTAGTCAGAAAAATCTCATATGTTAGGCTTCACATGATTTGGATGGTTGTTTGATATCTATTGTTACATGTTGTGGATTATAAATAAATTGCATGATCTCATAATTTTGTCTCAGGCTTAAGTGCTACAATTGATTGTTGATAAAATGAAGAGAATTATGTTATATTCCATGCAATGGTCTAGATTGGTAAACTTAAGATTTTCAAATGGCTGTGCTGCATAGCAAAAATTTGACTCACCTTTTGTACTGGTAGTGCCTTTATGGTAATGCCTGTGGAGATATCTATATTTGTTCATGGCTTTGAAAAAGAAGTTAAAATATATAAAGAACTTTGGAAAAAATGGTTAATTTGCCTTATCTCATGGGGGGTTCTTTGGTTGTTATTCCTTGCCTATGCTTGTATGAGTTTACAATGGTGACTTTACTCTGCTTACATACAAGAGCCAAGATCGTTGAGAGAAAGATTTGATTATAAATTTGAGATGTACAATTCTAATTAGCACGTTTTGGCTTCTCTAACATTTGGTTTTTATTTTATGTTGCAGTCTGACGTGAACACTGTATGTTTTGCTGATAAAACTGGCCATCTTATTTACTCTGGAAGCGATGATAGTTTCTGCAAGGTACATTTTCCACCATTAGATGGATATCCTATTAAGATGTCATTCTGCATTTTTCTCCATTTCAGTATGATAGCTTTTGCATAGGGAAGTTGCTGGCATCTTAACATAGGAAGTCATTGTCAATACTATCAGGATTTAAAAGATTGTGAAGCTGAGGGTTGTTCTTAGGTGATATGAGTTAAATATTTGACTTGTTTGTCTTGGTCATCATCACTTACTGGAGATTTCCATATCACATAAGTAGTCTGGTACCACAATGGAAAGGCAACTAGAGTACTTTTTCCCTTTTCTCCCGGATTTTTAATTGAAGGACGTATTATAGTAATGTAATACAAGTTTGTTTAGGTATGGGATCGACGTTGCTTAATTGCTAAAGGCAAGCCAGCAGGGGTTCTGATGGGTCACCTTGAGGGTGTTACATATATTGACAGCCGTGGAGATGGACGCTATTTCATTTCAAATGGTAAAGATCAGACCATCAAACTTTGGGACATACGCAAAATGTCATCCAATGTTACCTGGTATGCTCATTTTTCAGCTTCCAATAATAATCTGATGTCCATGTTTTGTTCATAAAATTGTAAACTTGATGATATGCTTTGATTTGAAAAAAAATAAAATGATCCAGTGTGGTTTATTTAAATCTTTTACTTAATAAACAATGAAGAAAGTGTTTTGGTGTATAGACATGCAAGAGATGGTGTTTTTTTCAAAAAAAAAAAAAAAAAGAATTGGCTGATTAAGGTTTCTGTACCTCTCTTGTAATTGCAAAGACACACATGAACAAAATTTTGCTCTTATTCCAGCAATCCGGGGTATAGGAGTTATGAATGGGACTACAGATGGATGGATTACCCACCTCAGGCAAAAGATTTGAGGCACCCTAATGATCAGTCAGTGGCTACATATAGAGGTCATTCAGTCTTGCGTACTCTTATTCGTTGCTATTTCTCCCCAGCATTTAGGTGAGCACTAAGCCAAACTTTTTATGTAATTCTTCTTTTTTCTTGTGGTTTCCTTTTGCTCTTTTTCTTCCTTAAAGCTCTGAAATAGTTTGTGTGACCAAATTGAGCTACCTGATGGAATGTTGAAGTTTTTGTATTGTATTCTCCCTTGAAGGTTTTATTTTACCTATGGGATGTTGCAGTTAACATGATGTTTTCTTCTAATCTGCAGCACCGGTCAAAAGTACATCTATACCGGATCACACAACGCTTGTGTTTATGTATACGATTTGGTATGTAATCACAGTTACTACTGCTTTTGCCGTATCTGCATGTTTTATAATTGGGACAATTCCATTTAGGTATAATTATCAATTTGTACAAAACTAGAATTTTCGCGAAACTCTATTGATTGTGTGATTTTAAGTTTTGTTTTTAACATTAATTCTGTGATGTTGGATAATTGGTACAGGTAAGTGGAGCTCAAGTTGCAACACTGAAGCATCACAAATCACCTGTAAGAGATTGTAGTTGGCATCCTTTCCAGAGTATGCTTGTTAGCTCATCTTGGGATGGGGATGTAGTGAAATGGGGATTTCCTGGGAGTGCTCAAGTACCAGCCCCTTCCACTAAGAGGAGAGTCTGGAGAAGACATTTCGTTGAAGACTACTTATGATGCTATTAATATTATCTTCTTTTTAAACCTGTATATAATATTTTACATAATAAGCTGTAATATCAACTACCATAAAATGCTACCTTAACCATGTACATAAATAAATAAATAAGACTATGAGCTTCATTAATTTGTCCGCACTGTCTGAAATATATTACATTGCATCAGGCAGCTATTGCCGGTTTTGCTCAACCATCCGCCTGAATACCCTTAAATATTGTACAAATCACATTTCCAATAATCCAGAATAAAGCTGAATGCTTGTGGCTCCTTCTTGTAAAGGTGGTTCTACTGCTTCAAACAACTGGAAAGCATAAAAAACAGTATAGTATATGCATCAATATCTTGTTTGTGGTTATTCTTAATTTATGTGGTTATTTTTTTTCTAAAATTATTTGGATATTCTTTCAATTTGATGTGATTATCCTTCAAGTAGAATATAGTCAATGGTTACAAACTTACAATATATGAATATTTTGTAAAAATAGTTATGGGGCTAAAATAAAAATTTATTATTCACATAAAAAGTATTAGAAGAATTAAAATTAATATATATAAGAAACTCATGAATAAACTTTATATGAGATAAAACAATAATATTCTCTTAATGATTATCAAGGGTCCCCTTAATAATGTGTCTCACTTGAATGGGCCGATATCACTTTCGTAAAGATGCTTCCATAACGTCTTTTAATATTTGGGCCCCCGCTGTCTTGTAATGATACCCAAAAGATATATTGGAGAAGGGCTGCAAACAACAGACAAATTATGAGCTAATAAAAGCTCAGATTCTATTCGGAAAAAGACCCAAAATGTCGACTAAATTAGGAGCACTCATGAAGTAAGACCAGAGAATCTGATGGCTGTCATTGTTTCTCTTTTCTTTTCTTTCTGTGGTAACGGTCGGCAAATTTTTATTTATTTTTAACAAGCACATATATTCCTTTAAATTTGTGATCGGTGACTTCTTTTTCTGGATAATATTTTAAGAATTATAAAAACAAATACATTTTTCTCTAGCTATATTTCTCTCTNATTGTTTCTCTTTTCTTTTCTTTTCTTTTCTTTTCTTTTCTTTTCTTTTCTTTTCTTTTCTTTCTGTGGTAACGGTCGGCAAATTTTTATTTATTTTTAACAAGCACATATATTCCTTTAAATTTGTGATCGGTGACTTCTTTTTCTGGATAATATTTTAAGAATTATAAAAACAAATACATTTTTCTCTAGCTATATTTCTCTCTAATTTTTTTTCTTTTTGTAGATACGAAAACAGAGAGAAAAAGCCAAGGCCTTAGGTTGTTAAGAGGTGTGAGCTAGAAGTTCCAACAACTAGAGACGACAACGTAGTTAGAGGTAGGAACTGCTGCTTCCCTCCTTTTCACCTTCCATGTGCCACACACGGTAAGTGGTTATCTGATCTCTAATCCCAACCCCACCTAATCTCACCTCCAAAGTGAGTGAAGAGTGATGAATGTTAGTTAGTTCACTCAGATGTGGCTGGCCCTACTTCCTCATTTTTCATTGCAGATACCACAACTCGTGCTCATCAAAAGCTGAGAAACTATAATTGCGATACTAAAATAACATCACAATTTACATATTCATATTGAGTAAATAAATGAGCTTCGCAGTGAGTAATGAATCTGATAATCACCATAGGCTCATATAAAGGATGTAAAATTTATATTTCTCTCAATATATGTGCTAAAAATTTAAATGGAGTAATTTTATGATATCAACTTAAATAAATGAGACAACAAAGCAAATAAAAAGGAAAAAAAAAAAAAAAAAAAANAAAAAAAAAAAAAAAAAGCCTTAACGGGATTAAATTGATGATAATACTCACACTCTGTGCTGTAGAGAGATTTATATAAATGAAGCATCATTATCATGATAATACAATATATCAATATCAATAACGTTTGTATTATCGTGCCTAATCAATCATATTACATTTGTAATATAATCATCATTGGGTAATAATAACTAATAACATTAGAACCTCCACTTTCTACGTATTCACAAACCTTTATTCATCATTTTCCGATCATTATCACAAAATTAAATAAATGAATGGAGAAAATTAAAAAAAAAAAAAAAAAAAAAAAAAAAAAAAAAAAAAAAAAAAAAAAAAAAAAAAAAAAAAAAAAAAAAAAAAAGACTTACACAAAATTAAGGGAGAAAACCTATATGATCTCATCATTCCCGTTATGTCCTCAAGAAGGTGCGAATTTCCAATTTTATCCCCTCCACTCGTTGCACTGCGCAGTAGGCCTAATTTTCTGCTTCCCAGCCCTCAAGGGGCATGGCGTCTGTATGGGTGGGACCATGCAGTTATACTGTAGACACAAAGAGCTGCTTAGAGGAATCTCAGCCGTTGGACTAATCTCAATCCCTGTAAGATAATTGTGCTGTAAATACAGTGTCTGTATGTTTGCGGCCAATAACCGGTCCACAAAACTACTCGGCACCTGACCCGTGAACCGGTTATTGTTCAGGTACAGATTCTCAACGGTCGAGAACATGGGTGATATTTGACCCGACAACCGGTTATAGCTGAGATCAACGGTCTGGATTGACACCTGATCAACTGGTTGGACCGAACCGGTAAATTGGTTCCTTTCTAATTGGAGATTTGTGAGTGGAAAAGAGAATATCCGACCCGGAATGAGGCCTGTGAACTGGTTCAGACTAAGGTCCAGATAATTCAACCGGTTCATCCGGTTCAAGAGCCGGTCCACCGGGCCACTGAACTGGTTCCAGGATAGAGAGAGGTATTGCAGAGATGGAGGGAGAGAATTGGGAGCGAGCGAACCAGCGAGAGCGTTGTGCTTCAGGTCAAGCCGGGTCAGTCTCTGTGATGCAAACGAGGGAACCGAACCGGACAGGTGGTTGTGGCAGAGAATCACATTGGTTAGCTCCGGTAAGGCTCCAATGGACGGAGGAATCTGTCCACTCAACTGATTGTAGCTAAGATCAAGGGTTCTGAGATTTCGCAACTGACCCAAACTCCCAGGAATCTGGCCGGAGATGAAGTTCCGGCTGACGCCGAGGAATCTGAGATTCTTCATTTGAGACAATGTCTGCGGCAGAGGGCCGTATATCCTACCGGGGACAACCGTGAATTCAGCCAAAGCAGAAAGCTTACCGATCGCCGGGTCGAGCTTTCCGGTTAGACCGGGAGAACCGGCTCTGGGATCGCCGAGATTGAGAGCAATAACTTTATCGGAATCACAGTAAACGCCGGCGAAATTACAAGGGTCGGAAGTAAAATCCCAGGACGAAAAGAAATTCGATCCAGGCATCTCCTCCAGAGCCTTGCGAATCGATTGCAGAGCCAAGAAATCAACAGGGTCCAAAATCGCAAGCACATGTAAATGACATTGTATCTGTATCATAAACATAAAAATCACGATATACGAACCAATTGCACAACCCAGAAGCCCCCTTTTCCTCGCCATTACTGGAAAAGCTGAAAGCTCAGGTAGAGAAATGGAAGAAGAGGTCAAGTGGGATTGCCGAAAGAACAAGTGGGTACCGATGGGTTTTATAGGAGGAAATCAGCGAGCTTTTTGGAGGGTAGAAATCGCTTTTCCGTGAGAGGAAACTACCGATTTCTCGTGGGAAACGGCGTGAAGTTCTTAATGGCAGAACTATCAGCATCAAATAGTTTAGGCAAAGATTACAGAGAGAGAAAGGGTGTGAGAAATTGATGGCTTGGTAGAGAAGCAAATCCTGAGTCTTCTTGTGCTGCTAGTACGCTTCGTGGGTAAGCTTTTTCATTCTTTTGGCTTCTAAGAGAAGACGTAATGACTACCACCAATTGTTGCTGCTGCTACTACTACTACTACTCTATTTTTCTCTCTCTATGAGCTGCAACTACAAGGACGAAAGTCAGGTAAAATAATAATATTCTAATTGTACAGTAATTTTTTTAATGCCATTTTTGTTGTTTGGTTATCGGGAAGAGGTTCTCATCAAACGGTTGTCCGAACCTACGTGGGGTCCAAAGCTTAGGTCTGGACAGCAAGTCATGAGGTTCAAAACGGTGGTTCGGGGGGAAAATCACGTGACCACGCGGCTTCGTCTCTCCAAAAGCATATTTGGTGGGTCTTTTTATTCTAAGTTCTTCACGAATTAATGGTTGACACGTATTAATTAAGTCAAAAGAAACTCTTTTCCGATCACTAATTTCTATAGTAACTAGCTAAGAACAGAAAGAAAGGCAACGCCAAAGGTGAGTTTGTTGCGGAGTAGTCTCACTTTTTCTTTTTTTGAGGGACTTCTTATCATTTCTGTTTGGTGCGCAAAAGGGAGACCAAGTGTGGGTTTTACGTGAGAGACGTGGGTGACAGCTAAGGTGTTAATAGTTGAAAGCATGAAAAATGGGTGTTATTGTCTTTAGCTGAGTGGAAAGGGATTCGCTTTCATTTCACTCAGATGAGCCTGTCTTTGCCAGCTTCAACTTCATATACTCACACAACTCTTGTGTGCAATCCCTTTCCTCTGCACCAATTCTGTGCGGCCTCTTCTATTTTTCTACTTCTACTGATTAAAACATCAAAAAAAATTTGCTGAATTCTTTTCAAGTGTGATGGTCACTCTTGGAGGCTTGCTTGCCAATGAATAAGCGAGTTCCATTATTAGGATGATGGTGATTGTGATACATATATAACATGAGCCTAGTTCTGCAAAAATGTCTACCTTCATTAGTTTGTGACTTGTGACTCAATTATTAAGTACTTGCCTGATTATTAAAGAGAGTAACTCTTCTTATTTCCTCTTTTCCACATTAAAATCAAGTAAATAGCACAGAGCCAAATTTCTTGGTGGATCAATTTAACGTACAAATGAAAATAAGACCAATTGCTACATTAAAAAATCATTGATGGGTGTGTTTAAGAGAGAGGAGAGAGAGAAGTAATTGCTATGAAGACTTCAACAGTAGGCAACACTTTTCTTTTTCTTTTTTTATTTAAAATGAAAGATGGTTTGAAGCACAAGTTAGCTAAGAGTAGAGTGTTGCAGTCAAATGCAGTTACAGTCAAAGATATGGTAAAAGCTTTTTAACAACTTGCATTTTTCTTCTTTTTACCAATGTGAAATGGCCCTTTTCTCTCTTGGAGACTAAGAAAGAATGTCAACATAACAGATCAACAACCATGTGACTACTCTCGGTGAAAGAAAGTATGGTTGATTTTCCTTAACTCGGCACCTCTTTCTTGCGTGGATCAAAAGCTACCACTGTAAAAAACAAAAAGCCACATTCTGGGTGAATGGAGTCTCCAAGAAGCCTTATATCATCACCTTCTATTAGTGACAAAAAAGGAACTTTCTATGAATACTCATCAAGTTTTCTCATTATTTAGTGGGACAATTTCATATTGCCTTATAGCTCACTGGCTTCTTTGTTACTATTGCATAGAACTCAATTGATCAATTTACTCGTCTATAAAAAATAGTGCAAACATGAATGTGGCATCAGAGACAGACAAGAGAAGTGAACAATAACAACCTCGATGTAATGTGAAAAGAAATGTGCCAACCTAAAACCAAAACAGGCCAAATCTTAAGGACAATATATAAAGCAAATTTATAAAGGAGTATGTTTCTGAGTTTGGTCCCAAAAATTACACAAGCAAACAACCATACGACTATAAAAGATCATAAAATTAAAACCACACACATTGTAGGCTACAAATTCATCGGTGGCAGTTATAAGGAACAACTCCTTCTTCAAATGGACCCATTCTTGTTAAAAGTGTTCTGGAAATGTGTGTGGATCACACCAACCCCAACAAACCCACCTTTTTTTTTTTTTTTTTTTT